>JAOPSE010000913.1:0-244833 GCA_029449295.1 Zea luxurians
TCCGATCCTAATCCGATTCGATCCTTAAATCTTATAGTGTAAAATTTATAGGCCATTGTCATCTCTAGGTGTAGAGTACCAATTCTCTGGTTCAGAACGTATTATGTTTCTTGCTTACGTGACAAATTCCAAACAAAATAGTTACAGCTTTGACACGCATATGATTTAGGTACACCCATATGATTTACGCTTTAGTTTTACGTCATCAAATGTCATGGATGTTTGTCAATTGTTTGCTACATGATTAAGTTAGCTTCCGCTTGCCTTCTTAGTTAAATGGATACATTATATTAAAAAAAATAGTATAACAAAGTTCCAGCCTCTGTCATCCGTAGATGGTACATAAATGGTAGCCAAAATATAAAGTGCAGGAAAAAATGGACCTATGGGCCATTATGTTATTATTTTGATATTTGACGAACAACAAGATCATTTGACTAGTGTTTTCTCTGAGTTTTTTAGGTACCGGTACAAAATATAAAAATGGGCCTTATGACCTATACAAAATTGGGCTTCACAAGCTTTAGAATATGACAAGGCCTATATTTTGTTACAGATAAAATCTTAGAAGAACATTAACTCTATATGCAAGTCTTTACCATCCATATTAGAATGTTGGCCACTCTTAAGTGTCATCTCAAGTTAATTAAAAGAAGACAATCTAAAAAGCATAGCTTATGAAGTAAAAAAACCAAAATATTTTTTTATACATTTAATATTGTTTAAACCTTTTAGTCAATGAAGTAATAGCTTAATCAGCAATGGATAAAAAATATTTTTAAATTTTATAACCAAAGTTTAGGGCCACGTGTCGTTGCTCCCCTTGCGCTGCCTAGGGGATAGGTCTGCATTTGAGCTAATGTCATTTGCTAGTATAAAAGGTATAGTTCAAATGAATACAATGTGGACTTAGACTTAAACAAAGTGATGGTGTTAATGATCAACACCTCTAGCAAGACATTAGAAGCCATATTTGAAGCATCGTGTCACCTTCATGATATTAACACCGCACAATAGGTGATCAAGGTCGCTTGTGATGTGATTCTTGACATAGGTATCGTTGTACCAATTAGGATTCAAATTGTACGAGTACGTAGACATTAAGGCTATCGAAGGTTCATTCTAGTATGAATCGTCTATCCGATACCAGCACTTGATGGTGGTGTGGTTAAGCTTGCCATAGATCTGACACTGAGGATGAGGGTCATTGTCACGATGATCACCACGGGAGGGAGCACTGCCACGGGAGTGACCACCATGACCATGGCCATGGGAGGGGCCATCGTGACCAAAGTAGGCAGAGACACTATGTTGCAGCTACAGTCTAGCCACATATTGAAGTTGGTAAGCCTCAAACACAACTAGGTGTACAAGCACGTTGTTGAGGGAGGATGATTCAGTCTTGGTTGTCATGGAGGTGACAAATAATTCATAGTTGGCTAGGAGCCCAACCAATAGAGGTGAGGACCTCATCACATAGAGCAGGGTCGGCTCTGGCCATAGGCCACAGGGGCTAGAGCCTAGGGCCCATTAAATTAGGGGCCAAAAATATGTATATATAGTAAGCTAGCTCCAGCAAGGCACTCTAAAGGGTTCTGTACCCTAAATATAGAGGACCAAATGGTCCTCTACGTCCTCCAGCAGCGTCCTCTAAACGGTTCTCTGAATTTAGAGGACGCTGCTGGATTCTCTATATATAGAGTTTCTCTAAACGGTCCTCTATCCATTTGAATAATTTAAATAACCGGTTTAGCAAAACTAAAATATGTATAATATATTTGAGAGTATGACAAATACGTATGTACAAAAAATAAAAATAAAAATGTCTCTAATATAGATATTTGAGTATAGAGGTCGTGATTTAGAGGACGTTGTTGGAGAAGAATGAGATATAGAGGATGAAATCTTTTAGAGGAGACTGTAAAGTACGGATATAGAGGATGGATATAGAGGACGTTGCTGGAGACAACCTAATAGATCAGTATCGCGTCGCTTCATCATCATCATCCATCCATCGCCTATTCGCCTCCTTCTGTGAAGAGTGCCTATTCGTCTCCTTCTGTGAAGAGTCGGCGGCAACATGCTTGAGGCTATCCGCAACGGTTACCTCTAAATTTTTCCCCCTATATCACTTTTTCCCCCTATTTTTCCCCCTATTTTTTCATCTCCCGCAGCGGTTCCCCCTAAATACTCCCCCTATACCCCACTACCACTATAAAATATCATTTTCTATACCAACTATCAATTTTTTATCTACTAACAATTACTCGTGGACCCACAGCACAGTGTTTAGGGTGATGAATAGTGACACACTAGATCTGGGGGGAGAGAGAAGAGGACCGACACGTAGGGGGCGCTGTAGGGGCACCGCTGCGGCCATAGGGTGCCCCCTACAGCCGACGTGGAAGGGGAGGGGCGCGGTAGCGTTCACCGTTGCGCTCAGTCTGACAGCTACTGCGTGCAGTGCGGCGCGCCCCTTTGTTGATTGACGTCATGGCCAAGGGCTGATTGAGTGAGGCCGTGAAGGACCAACTGTAGGCCTGTAGCCTGTAGGCTATAGGTAAGTGGATGGTCGCCCCCTTTTTCTTTTTAGTTTCTGCAAACTGCAGCATGTTGTGGACTTGCAGACTGTAGGCCTGTAGGATGTAGGCTGTAGGTAAGTGGATGGTGTTATACAACAAATATATGCATTGTTCTCAAGTTCTACTGAAAGGTGGAAGATTTTGCTTGACAATGTTTCTAAACTAACAGTCAAAGCTTTATCCACTACTCGCTGGGAGAGTCGAATAAAAAGTGTACAAGCTATCAGGTTTCAAACTCCCCAAATAAAGGATGCTTTGATGGAAGTGGAGAGATGTTCTACAAATGACCCAAAAAGATTAAGTGATGCTCAAGGTTTAGTAACCGCACTTGAGAATTTTGAGTTTTTATGTGGTATGGTTATTTGGCCTAATATTCTATTTTCTATAAATATGGTGAGTAAGAAATTGCAATCTAAGACTATGTGCATGGATGCTAAACTTGAACAAATTAAAGGGATCATTTCATATTTTAAGAAGTATAGAGATGAAGGCTTTAGTCGCAACATCGATATTGCAAAAGAAATTGCAGAAGACATAGATGTAGAGCCAATATTTCCTAGAAATCGTAAAGCTAAAAGAAAGAAACATTTTGATGAACAAAATGATCAGAATGTAGAAGAAGCACTATTAGCTATAGAGTCCTTCAGAGTTAATTACTTTCTTGTCATGATTGATATGGCAATTGCTTCATTGAATAGTCGATTTTAGTAGATGGAGATATTTGAAAACATTTTTGGTTTCTTATTAAACTCAAAGATTGAAGTCTTTAGATGATCAGGATCTGAGAAAGTGTTGTACTACTTTTGCAAAAAAAAACTTCTACTCATGATGACTCATCTGATGTTGATCTCAATGATTTTATCAGTGGATTACAAGTGTTGCAAGTAACTTTATCAGATGGTTTGATGTCAGCATCTGAGATTCTTCAGTTCATTATAATTACATATTGTTATCCAAATGTCTCTATTGCATATCGGATTTTATTGACCATACTTATGACTGTAGTCTCAGTCGAAAGAAGTTTCTCAAAATTGAAGTTGTTGAAAAATTATCTAAGGTCAACTATGACATAGGAAAGGTTTAATGGCTTGGCTACTTGTTCTATCGAGAAGGATATATTAGCAAATGTTAATATAAATATTTGTCATGTCCGGTTTCAGAAGGCAAACAGAATGCAAACCATGTACATGCCAGGATCAAAACTTACATACACAGCGATTATATAAATGAACATCATTGCACAGTGCTCAAATAATAACATAAAGATGTACTGACTTATTACATCGTGATGTCGAAGACATCCACATAGTCATCACTTAACATGTAAATCAAAGTGCTAAAATGAAACATAGTAAAGATAAGGCCTTCACACGCAGCTGACTAGGGTCGACACTAATCTAGTCTAAAACTCCTCGAAGTCCTGAAACTCCTAAAAGTCCTCCATGTCACCTTCATCGTCTCCTGAGCAGTGGTTGCAGTGTGGACAACCTAGTGTTTTGTGTTGAAGCAAGGGTGAGTACACATCAACATACTCAGCAAGTGTCTCGTTTGGCTAAGGTGGACTAACTTTATGTGGAGTTAGGTTGAAAGCATGTTGCTTTTAGTTTATCAGGTATTTATCATTAATAGAAGCTAGATTTTATCATATAGCCCAAGTTATAATCACAAAAGGTACCTCCTAAGAGAAGAAAAAATATAAAAAATCGTAGTTATAGCCATCATCATTAAAGTCATCATCATAAATGTATCCAAAGTGTATCTAATCATAGAAGCTCCCATGGACGCTCTTAACCACGAGCACAACTGAGATATCAGTTTCTAACCCTTTGTAGAGGTCGCACACTTTACCCACGAGTCGTGATCCCTTTTTGCCTCGGATTGTACAGACCCTGAAACACTCCCAAGGTGAGTCATCAAGCTTTCACTATATAGCCTTTACAAAGATTCCCTAGAGGTCATAGCCACATGTTAGGTTTCTCTAGTTTGATAAACATAGAACCTCTTCCCGCAGGGGTGACTAACAAAAACAAAACGAAAGAGCCTCGACACCCTGTCTCGGCAGAGCATGTACTGTGCCCGAACCCCATTGATGGCACGACAGCGAAGCAGACTACACCTCAAGTTTCTCTAATTAATTAGCCAAGGGCGACCCATACCACCCTCATGGTTGCACTGTTTTCCCGGGTGGTCATCCAACTAACAGGTTCTTACAGAGAGGTACGCAAGAAACAACTTGAGCCCTATTAGTGTCACAAGTTCATCATCATATTCAGAATAAAACATCATATCATAAAACAATTCCCATCATATTCATTGATTAAAGTAGAGCACTAGCATAGTGTGGATCATAATAGCCCAACCCAAAAGTTATCAAGGACATGATAAATAGAAAGCTAGTCAATCTTTAGATTGATCATGGTATGCGAGAGAGTGAATTATAAAGTAAATAGGACACAATAGGTTAGAGGACACTTGCCTTTACTAAGCTGCTGCTCAGGGACTTCCCCTGCAACTCCCTCGAGAAACATGGACTGCTCTACGCAAAATAATCATTCAGTCAACACACTTGGAGAATTACAAAAGAACAATACACCAAACATATGTAATAGAGCAATCACAGGTTTAACAGAAAGGAACAGACAAGGAGGTGCTCCCTAAGCGAAGTCTATATCATTATAATATTGTTCAAATAAAGTTATTTTAGTGATGGGGTTGATCACTAGATGGTACTAAGTCTCAAAACTAGAACATTTGTTAGAGTTATCTATCCTTGATTTATTTTTATTAAGGCCCTAATAACCTCATTTCAAACTAGATATTATTTATTAATAGTAACATTAGAAGAGTGGTTGATCATGCTACTAGTAGGTAGGCAAAACATAATAAGAATGATGCAATTTGAACCACTTGATTTGGAGTTCATTTGCTAAAGTTATATATTTTACAAGTTTTGAGATTTAAAATATCATTTAAATGTATTTTTCTAATTAAATAACAACCTGAGGACCTATCTATAAAACATAGGGGCTCGGGTGAAGGAAAGAAGGACAACGATTGATTCTCAGGAAACCGAGGGCCTCTTTAACAAAAACATCACGTGAAGGGGTAATGGGCTTTCTTGGCCATTGGATCTTGGATCAATGACCAAGATTAGATCAGCGGGGCGGGCGCACGAGGGGCGAGAGGGGCTGACAGGCAGGGCCCTTTGGGAAGAGGTGTTGGCGCGGGTGCAATGGCTGATAGGCCAGGCCCAGAGATAGGGATGTGGGATGCGAGCGTGGCTCTAGGCCATCGGATCTTGGATGGACAGTTAAGATTAGACTCAGGTTATTTAAAATCCGACCATTGGATCCAATGTGAACAGCGTGGAGGGCGATCAGCTTTGGCCCTTTCCTCCGGCTACTAGAGGCGGCGCCGCCCACGTCCAAGGTGCGAACTCAACAAAGACAAAGGGAGCGGGGGTTCCGAGGGTCCTAGGGCGGTTGGGGTGGCATGGGAAAGTTGGGGAGGGTTTGGGGAACTCAATGGCGAGTGCTAAACCGTGATGGGAGCACCGAAGAGTGGAGATCCACGGCAAGGCAGTGGCACTGACTGCTCTGACGAGTAATTACACAAATCGGAGAGTGAGGGAGGGAACTAGAGGCGGCAGGGGTGGTGGTGGGCCTAGAACGATGGTGGTAGCTCCAGGGCTGCATGGGTAACGGTGCTTGAGCACGGGCAGAGCAAACCAGAGGGAGAAAGGGAAATTGGGAGCGAGCTTCGAGCTGCTCACACCGAGGCGAAGCTCACAATGGCCAGGAACTTGACGGGGCCTCGACGTCGGTAAGAGAATGGGTGCAGTGCGACAACGAATCTCCCTCGGCATGCATAAATGAGGGAGGAGGTGAGAGAGTGGGGCACTGGGGGTTCAAATGACCGGGTGGCGGGCGGTTTCGAGCTTGACGCATGACGTGGGCACGGGGTCCTCGACATCCGCGTGGTCCACACGAGCAGCAGTTGAAGGAGGGGAATGGGCTGACCGGTGGGGCCGGGGCGTCAACGGGTCGGTGCGGGTATGCTGGCAATGGATGTGGAGAGGGCGCCGACAGGCGGGGCCCGCGACACTGAGGGAGAGAGAGCACGCGGGCGCGCGGACGGCAGCGTCGACAGAGCGGGCCCACAAGGCAGCATGAGAGAGAGAGAGAAGAGGTGGGTCGGGTGGACCGAAAGGCCGAGTGAGCGGGGTTATGGGCTCATTCCCATTATCTTTTATTCTGATTTTCTTTTTTGTTTTATTTTCTCCTTTGGATTTAAATTCAAACATGCCAAAAATTCAAAATAAAACATCTCAAGCATACACATCAAACAAAGAAAAAGTTTGACGTTCAACATGATGCAACATTTCATACTCCTTTGGTGTTTTGTGTACTAGAATATAATTACATTTCCAAAGTAAAAAACTAACCCTTCCTTTAAACAGAAGAAAAAAAGGGATTGAGAGTGAAGAGAAGAGAGGAGTAACACCTAACTTTTGTGGATAGCAGCAAAGAAATTTTATACCCCTAAATTTCATGGTGTTACAATATTATCCTTAATAATTTTGCTTCAAGAAATGCTCGACACAATTGTTTATTTTGAGAGACATTATATAGTGTCAAACAAGGTACCAAATTTTTAAAGATATTCGTACTGATTATATCCTTATTTTAATGTTTGTATAAACTTGTTTTTATTTATAGTGCTATTTTTAATGATACAGAAGTATATATGAGGGCCCATAAATTTAGATCGGCCTAGGGCCTTCCAAAACCATGAGCCGATCCTGGCATAGAGAGGGGTGTCATCGGCGACGAGCTCGGTGGCGAGCCACGTGATCTTGCGGAAGAAGTCAGCGTCTTACATATCTGATTTATTTGATGTAGCAAGGTCCACATGAATTTGCATCATGCACGCCTTCGTGAATAAGGCGAATTTCTTCTAGAGGGAGTCCCCAATATCCTTAGAAGACATGACACTTACTACGTCTTGCATATTAGGTTTGGTCGACGACGACCTCAATCTGTGGTGTATGGCTGGGGCCAAGGGCCTTTCCATGTTGTCGGCTTTCGCCCCAGCAGGGCATTGAGTGTGGGTGTGTGTGGGGTTTGTCTGTGTGTTGTGTGGGTAAGTTTGGTGGTTGCGTGCCTAAGAGGTGTGTGGGCTGTTGACCTATCATTTTTTTTTCTTTCTTCCTTCCTTTTTTTCTTCTATTTATGAAATGATACACAACTCTCCTGCGTGTTCGAGAAAAAAACGATGTCTTAAAGGATTTCCTCATTCATGGATGAGAGAAGGCCACTCAACAGTTCTTGACCTTGATCATACCAGCTAGCATACGTCGGATTAGGGAGAAGAGGAAGAATGATGCATTGTGGGGGATTAGAAAAAGTCCTTGACCTTGGTACCATGTTATGACAGATAGAAATGCTACGAAAATTAGAGGACGCAACTCTAAGCCCCACATAATAGATGGGCTTGACCCATTTGCTACTATATACAACCTTCTCTCTTTAACATATATAATCTTTTATCTTTAACAACCTTTACCTTTGTTGCCGATCGTCGCCTCTATGCTCTACACACGCACTGTAAGACAAGAAATATGTTGCATAACACCACATTCACTTTATGGTTAGTCTCCAAACTCAACCGAAGCGGATTATCCTTTTGACAATCACAATACACTACTTGAACACCATGGTCAGTCTTCAAAGTGTATCTGTCAATGAATCTATAAAGTGGATCAAAATAAACATGCGTGATTACTGTATTCTATCCATCATTGGTGATTATTCTTCACCAGTGAACTACTGTTTCAGATTATTTGAAGTGCGTTTCTTATCCATCATTGCTGATTAGTCTTCACCAGCAGTAAATTACTATTTCAGGGATTAGTATCATTGCCAACTGGAGTGAGAAAAATAAAATGTTAGGATTAGTCTTCACCAGTAAGTTACTATTGACATATTATTAATATCTATGCCATTGGAAGGTGCAAAATAAAGTTTTCGATTGCAGGATACTATTCACTCACTGATATTTTTGTTTGTTGTTCACTTTTCTTTGTTCCCTTATTTTTTCTTTCTAGGCTTGTTATACAATTACTAGCCATTTCTCTCTCTTTTATATGAGTACATTCGTCATGCTAGGCGACCTAAAGCAGATTACTGTCTTGTCTAACTTATTTATCTGTTCCTTTTGTAACAGGTTCTGTTAGGTTTTGCTCGAGTGGTTCACTAACTGATTGGACTGATATTTTGCTTATCCTTGTCCAATTGCAGTTCTGGTCAGATATAGTTGCATAGTGTCTTTTAAGCAGATTGGACTGCTTATGCATATTCTTGTCCAGATTACTCTCTTTATTAGATCTAGGTGGGCCGTATCTGGGCCAACTCTCATATTTATTCTCAGTCTGCACATGACAGCGAACAACAGATATGCTTCTATCTTTAATTTGTGGCCTCCTATCTAGGGAGGTTCTTTAGACCAAGAGAAATGCAAGGAATGTTCTGTTCATAGTTTTGTTCTGTTTGCACTTGGGAAATGAAGAGCCAACACATGTAGGCTGGCATCGATAGGTATATGTTATTCTAATTATCCCAGTAGAAAAATGCATTTTCAGAATCAAATTCCAAGCCGTACTGGTTTCCGGTGCAATTTTATGCATTTTTTGCACTCTGTATGGATTTTTAAAATTATTTTTAAAAAAATTTACAAGGGATGATTTAGGGCCTGTTTGTTTACTCCAATAGATTATATAATCTGGATTATTTTTGGAGGATTATATAATCTGGATTATATAATTTGGATTATATAATCTGAGTAGTCATGTTTGTTTACCCAGATTATCTGGCGTGTTTCTGTTGGGCGGCGGGCTTCTCCGATCCGATAGGCGCAAAAACGATTCGGTAGATTATAATGGCAATGGTGGGTAATTTCTAGGAAACTTGAAAGGGTAGTGAGGAAGTGGGAAAAAAATAATCTGAAATAAGCACCTTCTCACTTGCTTATGGATTATCATAATCCAAGGGGTTAGATTATATAATCTGGGCAAATAAGCTAGACTGTTTGTTTGCCTCTTAGGATTATTTAATCTAGATTATATAATCTGGGGGGTAAACAAACAGGTCCTTAGTGATTAGGAATCCCATAGAATATATGGGAGAGGAATTCCCTTCATTTAAATGTGAATAGTAAGGGGATTCCTTCGATGAATCCCCTCAGCCCTAATAGTTTGTTTGCACCCTCTCTCACCTCTTTCTATTGGTTGATAAATATCATACTCTCTCTTTTACAAATTATGTACGTCTAGGTGTGTAAAAAAGATACGTTCGTATAAAAGCTAAAACGACTTATAATTTAAAACAGATAAAGTAATATCCAACGTTTTTTCAGGTCTAGGAGAACCTAAGAACGCTGAGGTTCATGGAATTGCTTCGTTTGTTTTTTTAGTTGTTTCTGTTGTGTGATAGCTCAGAACCTAAGAGAGTGTTTGGTTTTCGGTAACTAATTTTTAGTCCTTACATTTTATTCTATTTCAGTCCCTAAACTGTTAAATACGAAAACTAAAATAGAGTTTAGTTTCAATATTTAACAATTTAGTGATTAAAATGAAATAAAATAAAGGGTTAAAAATTAGTCTATACAAACAAACACCCCCTAAATCTGAGTATAAATTTCACGTAGGACGTCGTCGTGGCCAGTGGCTTGAAGAAGATACGCATTGTCTGCACTCCGCAATTACTATTCGAGCCCCTTTATATGCTGTCTGGGGTTGGTTGCGACATTATCTCGAAATCAGCACTTTTCTTTGTGAGCTGCCTTCAACTGGAGCCATCAAGTTACCCTTTCGTTTTCAACATTCAGAGATTTGATCCAAGATTTGTGCCCGATGTGATCTTGTGCGACCATACTCCATCCGTTCTTTTTTATTTGTCGTGTTTTAGTTTAAAAATAAACGAGCGGACGACAAATATTTGAGAACGGAGTAATACAACAAAACTTCTTCTTCCAAAGTTTCAGTACCTTAAAAATTTTGTCTGTTAGATGGTCAGTGATGTGGACCGTATAAAATTTTCAAGGGAGCTATGGATTGTAACTGTTGTAGGAGTATGTTGCTGCTGATGCACTTTTGTAATCCTTGTCACTCCAATTTACGCTGGTTGCAGACTTGCAGCTAGTTGCCTCTGGTCAGTCCTGCTGTTACTCAGTTTTCATGTAAATTATAAACAAATAAGCTTTATTCACTTCAAAATTCTATTGATTAACTGTGCAAGAATGCATCTTAGTGCAAGAATGCATCTATGGTTCATTGCTATACAAGAGACCCCCAAGTGTTCTGGGTCCTCGAATGCCTCTTAGTGACCAGTTCACTTAGAAAATGATCACCGACTGCTCTCTACAAGTTCAGAGTTTCAGAACCAACCAATCATGCTTGGGGTGCAACTGCAAGTGCAGGTGACAATCCAATTTTTTCTATCGACGTGCAACGTCATGTCCAAGTATAATGTATGTATATGATGTATATATTTTTTTTACAAAGTCTTCAAAAATCAAAACTTGTTCGCATTGGGCCAACGTCAGAACTCCCGGGGGTCCACGAACAGGACGCTAGGCGGCGGCGACGTCGCCCAGTCATCGTCGCCGTTGCCAGCATTGCCACCGGCGGTGGAAGCACCGAGCTTTTTGATGCACCAGACGTCCTCGTCGCACGAGAACTTGGGCCAGTGCGGCACTACGGCCTTGGTGGGGTCGTCGGGCCCGAGGTCGGCCGCCAGGACGGCGCACGCGGGGTTCTTGCGCGCGACGTTGTGCGCGTGCCGGCAGAGCGAACGGAGGAGCGCCGGTCCCTCCGGTCCAGACATGCGGAGGCCGTAGAGGAGGTAGGTCCCGAACGGGCGGAAGATGTCGGGCACGGAGGGCACCTGAAGCCACGGCGCGTGGCGGTCGAGCGCGCGCGCCGCGGCCAGGGACGCGCGAAGGAGCGTGGGCGCGCCGCCGACGCGGAGGCGGAGGGAGCGCGTGGCGTCCCAGACGCTGAGCAGCGCGAACGACGGCGTCCGCTCTGGGTCCTCGGGGCCGCCGCCGCCGCCGCGCTGGATAGCGAGGTACGTGCCGAGGGTGAGCTTGTGGTTGAGCAGGGCCGGGAGGTCGGCAGGGAGGAACTCGGCGGCCGAGGGCGGGAGCAGCGCGGCGTAGGCGGCCGAGGCGAGCGGCGGGGGCAGGCGCAGCACGCGGTGCGCGCGCGGGATGCGCACCCGGTGCCGGTGCACGGGGTGGCCGAGGAACACCGGCCTCCGGAACGGCGCGTACGCGAAGCGGCCAGTGAAGAGCGCGAGCGACGCGGCGTTGGACTCGGTGGTGGCCATGGTGGCGTACGCCGCGCCGCGCGCCGCGCACCACGACTCGGCGTGCCGGACCAGCTCCGTGGCGATCCCGAGGCGCCTGCAGCACAACGGAGAGGAACGAAGGCGACCGTCAGCGCACTACCCCACGTGGTGGTGGTTGCATTGCTCTCGCGCAATGTGTCAGCGTCTGATGATTTGTGTATAGTGATTAGCTCGGGCTAATTGGTTCAGTTGTTTAATCACCTGTGGGAGGGGGACACCCTAAGGCCAAGAAGGCATGCCACCTTGACAAACTGCTTTGAGCTGCTGCTGAAGCTTTGCTTCTTCTTCCCTGTGCTCACCATCCTGGTGCACGCCTTGATCACTCCGACGACCTCGTCTTTCTCCCCATACTCAGCAACCTGCACAAATCAAGCACACTCATGAGTATCACTGTCATGCCGCAGGCACACGAGATCAAACTGGAGCGTCAATGGCTGCGGCTGGATTGCATGCTGTGGTCTGTGCCTCTGCGGTGTAGTAAAATTACCAGCATGACGTTGTCGGGCGCATGGCGCACCCGGGCAAACGGGTCACCGATCTGCTCGACGTGGAGCGACATGCCTTTCTTCTTCTTGCTGCTCCTCGTCGTCTTCTTTGCGCCGCCATCAAGGTCGGCGACAGGGTCAGAGCCTTGGTCGCCAGACAGGCCGACCTGGCACAGACGCTCCAGCTCCTCCACAGCCCGGAGGTCCCTCTCCACGTCAAACCCCCTCACTCTTATCATCGTCTTCTTCACTGGCTCTGCTTCGTCCATCACTCCCATGCCTCTCAACTGTTTCTTGCTAATAACTCTTGGTGATCTCTTCTTGCTGTTTCTCAGTAGATTGAACAAAGCAAACACAACTACAAGCTTCTTGAAAGCTCTTGTTGAGTGCTTCTTCTTCTTCTCACTTTGGACTTTGGAGGGAAGGAGCTGGGCACTTATAGGAAAGAGCTTAGTAGGCTGGGGTCTGTGGGGCCAGGAGAAAACAATAGTAGTGATCAGTGGATGATATGCAAGGTTGCTGTTGTATAATAGATTTGTGAGCTTGATTTGATCACTAGTAAGGATTAGTAAGGTGGTGCTGATTATGATGGCAAACCCAACATAAGCATGGCATAGAATATGTCTCTGTGCTTATCTAATAATGTAGGGCCAGTTCCTAGCCATCTCTCACAACTCACATCCCTCTGCAGTTCCATACTTCCATGTATAGCTGTCCTTAACCACCACTACTTAATTACGAATGCTAAGAAATGGGAGGCTAGTAATTAGGAACCGTGACCAATTAGCTATATAGATGCGGTATTATTGTTGTTACCGAAGCATGCATATACAGCTATGGATTATGCTGCCTAGCTACTCTGTGTTGAAAGGTAGTAGGAACACTGCTATATTTAAACAAGTGAGATTCTCCTATGTGTTTTCTGTGTATGCTTACTAGCTAAGCTCACCTAGCTTTATGAACATTGATGAAGTTAGATAGCTGGAATGTAGGCCAAAACCTAGAAATGCCAGCTAGGGCATCCAAGTATATATTGCGGGCAAAGCATTTATGTGGATCAGTACCCAATCAGGGTATAATCTTATGGGCGTTTGGATATTTTGAATGAATTAGAATCTAAATGTATTAAGCTATTTGGCTTAGAACTTATTAATTCACAACTTTGTAAGGTTCATAAATACAAGCCTATCTTAAATTTTTAGAGTGTGACATAGAAACTGATTCTATATATTATCATACTATTGTACTCTGTAAATTATAGCACATTTTTGGACTCGCTTCTCTAGAGCAAAATCTCCCTTAAATGACTAACAATAGTATACGGATATATTTCATATATAACTATTTTTGTTTAATTAATCTATACCTAAACTATAAATATTAGAATGAATTTAATTCTAGGACCCAAACGGGCCTTAAGAAATATAATCATATATACCTACCTAAATATAACTGATGTGCCTAGAATGAAGAATGGCTAGCTCTGCTGATTAGAGGTGTGAGAATGTGTGCTGTCGAATACTTCATGTTTGAGTCATCGACTCTGGCTCAAATATGAGTGACTTTGTTTCATTGATTACCCTCACAGAGGATCACATCTCCAAGAGAGGGTAAATTAAACTTCTCTATTTTTTTTGCGATAATTAAATTCTAATTGCAAGCTCAACTTGAACAAGCGTCTAATATGTATACAAACTATTTGCACCATAATTTTAAATTCTATGCTACAACGGCAATTCTAAGAAAACAAAATCTTGAAATAAATTGCACAACAATAAATGTGGAAAGTATTGCAAGGGTTTAGAAAACTCCTCATTTTTTCCTGAGGTCTCGGAAAGTCGACACTCCCCACTAATCCTCATTGGAGTACTCACGCAAGGGTATCACTCCTCATTAGTCGGTGCAAGGACTAAGTGCTCTTTATGAGATAGTTCTTCATCTCTTTGGCATGGTGAACAACTCATAATCATAAACAAGTCCCAAGCCAGGTACCACAATTTTTCCAGGTGATCATCGCACTTCGTTCGCCACCAAACCATCTAGATGATGCCGATCACCAAGAGCAATAAACATAAACTCTCACTTGATTTTAATAATATGAATGAGATCTACGGGTGCACACTAATCACTTTTGTTTACACTGATGAGGATGTTAATGCCATAAAATCTGACTCTCAAGTCTCACTATGCAATGGCTTCTTTATCACACCCTATGTAAGATTCTTTGGCTATTGTAGGGGGCAGAGACAAGTGTATTGGCCGATTGGTAGAGTATTTATAGTGTCCAACGGGCCAACAAACAATACATCAAACTTAGTCTGAATTCATGACTGTCGAACCATTCAATGTTCACCGTCGGACCATCTCGCATGGTCCGATGAGACATAACGATAACTATTATACTATTGTTTTGGAACTAGCCATTTTAACACTGCCTTGAGCATATGACTGTCAGACTAGTCCAATGTTCATCTGAACTTCTATGTTCACTACACAAAAACCGTTGGATCCATCCACTTCGGTTCAATGAGGCAATTGTTCACAAGATCTGATGACTCTATAGAAGGAACCCTAGCATATATAGTGTCGTTGTATGGTCCAATGCATGTCGTCTTACCAGTCTGATGCACCCTTAGAACTCTTGGGTTTGATCACACAGATCATCATACCCAATGCATTGGTCCAATGAGATACTATTTATATGGTCCAACAATTGGGGTGTTCTTGGGTTATCTATTTGGAGGTGTTAGACCGATCCACTATGGTCTGACAACCCTAAAACTTAGGGTCTAATGCCCCGAAAACCCATCTAACTATCCAACTTCAAAACCTTAGAAATGGATTTTGATCTTTACTTTGTTTGGGCCTATCCAAAGCCACCTAGAGCTAAAGACAATTAGTGTACATCACACTAAACTCATTAGACTTATATAGGACCATCTACTAGTTCATGCCCCCATTTATAGTATAGTCAAAGTAGAATCAAAGTCCTAAACTAATCTAAGTGCCTCTCACTCCAATTTACACCAAGAACTAGTCCATCCTTTTCATCCTTTCCAAAGCCGCAATGAAATCCATAAGTAGGGGCATTGGAACCATACATTGCCCAAACTATACTCCATCATTGTAACCTAACTCAAATTTGCCTCTACAAAACACACATTAGTCACAATAATCTTATGTTGCCATTAATCACAAAAAACACTTAAGGCATAGATGTTTTCACCCCACGTACTAGTAATTAGTTCTATTGTGGTAATAGTTGATCTATTTTCATGTTGTTGTCAGTTGTTGCAAAATAAGTGAATTCTGCCCATCTTTTCTTATCATCAAAACATTTTTGGGTTACTAACTTCTTTAATATACTCCCTACGTCCTAGTATATAAGGCATAACTGTAAGGAAAATAGACACCAACCCATATGACTAAATGATTTTGGTGTTTGATGATGAACATAACTTGTGGACTAATGTGTTTGCTAGTGTTTATGTTTATAGTTGTCGGCGTTTCGAGACCGGGGGGTCCCTAAGCCGACGAGTGAGTGTGCCGCGTGCCCCAGCCCAGATGGGTCGAGCGCGTGGGCGAGCGCGAAGGGGGGAAAGCGAGGTGGCCGGCGGCGAGTCGTGAGAGAGGTGGAAATCCCGCGGCCTTCGTGTTCGTCCCGCGCCCAGGTCGGGTGCGCTTGCAGTAGGGGGTTACAAGCGTCCACGCGGGTGAGGGAAGCGAGCGGCCCCAAGAGAGCGCCTGCCCCGTCCTCGTCCCCGCGCGGCCAACCCTCTCTAAGAAGGCCCTGGTCCTTCCTTTTATAGGCGTAAGGAGAGGATCCAGGTGTACAATGGGGGTGTAGCAGAGTGCTACGTGTCTAGCGGGGGAGAGCTAGCGCCCTAAGTACATGCCAAGGTGGCAGCCGGAGAGATCTTGGCACCCAGCTGGTGTGGTGTCGTGGCTGTCGGAGGAGCAACGGAGCCTGGCGGAGGGACAGCTGTCGGAGCGGTTGGGTCCTTGCTGACGTCCCCCTGCTTCCGTAAGGGAGCTGAGAGCCGCCGTCGTCACCGGGCTAGCGGGGCGTCATCATTGCCTATCTGGCGGAGCTAGCCAGATGGGACACCGGTCTTGTTCTCTGCGGCCCGAGTCGGCTCGGGGTTGGGTGATGATGGCGCTTCCCGTTGACGTGGCGAGCTTGTGCCCTAGGTCGGGCGACATGGAGGCTCCTCCGAAGCCGAGGTCGAGTCTGTCTTTCGTGGCCGAGGCCGAGCCCGAGCTCCTGGGTCGGGCGAGGCGGAGGTCGTTCGGCAGAGGCCAGGGCGGAGTCCGACCCCTAGGGTCGGGCGAAGCGGAGTTCCTCGTCTTCTGGGGCCTAGCCCGAGTCCGAGCCCTGGGTCGGGCGGAGCGGAGTTCGCCGTCTTCCGGGGCCTTAGCCCGAGTCCGAGCCCTGGGTCGGGCGGAGCGGAGTTCGCCGTCTTCCGGGGCCTTAGCCCGAGTCCGAGCCCTGGGTCGGGCGGAGCGGAGTTCGCCGTCTTCCGGGGCCTTAGCCCGAGTCCGAGCCCTGGGTCGGGCGGAGCGGAGTTCGCCGTCTTCCGAGGCCTTAGCCCGAGTCCGAGCCCTGGGTCGGGCGGAGCGGAGTTCGTCGTCTTCCGGGGCCTTAGCCTGAGTCCGAGCCCTGGGTCGGGCGGAGCTTCCTATGGCGCCTTTGGCAAGGCCTGACTGCTTGTCAGTCTCACTCTGTCAAGTGGCACTGCAGTCGGAGTGGCGCAGGCGGCGCTGTCCTTCTGTCAGACCGGTCAGTGGAGCGGCAAAGTGACGGCGGTCACTTCGGCTCTGCCGGGGGGCGCGCGTCAGGATAAAGGTGTCAGGCTACCTTTGCGTTAAATGCTCCTGCGACTCGGTCGGTCGGCGCGGCGATTTAGTCAGGGTTGCTTCTTAGCGAAGGCAAGGCCTCGGGCGAGCCGGAGATGTGTCCGCCGCTAAAAGGGGACCTCGGGCGAGACGAAAACACCTCGGGGTCGGCTGCCCTTGCCCGAGGCTAGGCTCGGGCGAGGCGTGATCGAGTCGCTCGTATGGACTGATCCCTGACTTAATCGCACCCATCAGGCCTCTGCAGCTTTATGCTGATGGGGGTTACCAGCTGAGAATTAGGCGTCTTGAGGGTACCCCTAATTATGGTCCCCGACAGTAGCCCCCGAGCCTCGAAGGGAGTGTTAGCACTCGCTTGGAGGCTTTCGTCGCACTTTTTTGCAAGGGGACCAGCCTTTCTCGGTTGCATTTTGTTCCGGTGGGTGCGCGCGAGCGCACCCGCCGGGTGTAGCCCCCGAGGCCTCGGAGGAGTGGTTTCACTCCTTCGAGGTCTTAATGCCTTGCGTAATGCTTCGGCTGGTCTGGTGGTTCCCTCATGCGAACTGGCCGTAGCCCGGGTGCACGGTCGGGGCCCAAGTTCTCGGGCTGGTATGTTGACGCTGTCAACGGTTCGGCCGGAGCCGGGTTTGCGAGAGCAGCCCCTGAGCCTCCGCACAGGGCGAGAGGGCGATCAGGGACAGACTCGGCTTTTTTACATATGCCCCTACGTCGCCTTTCCGCAAGGAGGAGGGGGGGAGAGCGCCATGTTACCCTCGATGGGCACCGAACATGGTGTCTCCGGTGAGCTGCAAGCGGGTAATCCGAGTGGACATCCGTGCCCCGTTCATTAGGGGTCGGCTAGGGGCCCAGAGGCACGCCCAAAAGTACCTGCGGGTGATCTGCAGGACCCGGTCCCCTGGCGACGGGGTCCGAGGGCTCGATGCCTCCCTCCGATGGGATTCCGTTACAAGATCGCTCCCGCTGGTCTCGGAAATGTCCTAGGGTACCTCGGGAGCGCAGCCCGAGCCTCGGTTATGTATCGAACGTACCCCTGGTCATCCCTCGCTCGGTGTCTGAGGCGACTGTGAACCCTTCGGGGGCCAGCCTTCGAACCCCTGATCAGTAATGGGCGCGGAGCCCGAGTAGCCTGAGGCGGCCGTGGAACCCTTCGGGGGGCCGGCCTTCGAACCTCTGACCAGTAGTGGGTGTAGGGCCCACGCGATCTGAGGCGGCTGTTGAACCCTTCGGGGGGCCAGCCTTCGAACCCCTGATCAGTAAGGAGGCTCGGAGCCTAGTTCCTTCACGGGGAAGGATCCCTTTCGGGGTATCCCCCTTTCCCGGTCCCTGTCGCAAGAGATAGAGAAAGAGGAAAAAAGGAAAAAGGATACGAAACCGAACGACGCGGCGTACCTTTTTTGGCGCGGTTGTTTCAGCGAAGGCGAAGCGTCGCCCGGTGCTCCTGCCAGAAGCGCCGCCTGTCCAGCCACGTAGTTAATGCGACGGGGCGAGTAGTTGGCAGGGCTGCCGTTGCGCGTGCGCGAGCCGTTCGAGGAACGGATCACGGGCGCGTTGTCTTCACGCCGTGAGAGGGGGTTCTCTCGCTGCCTCCGGATGGGACGTGAGCTTGGCTGACGACGTGACCGCTGCTCCCGCGCGCCTGCCACCGTCATTACTGCCGGCCCACCTTTGGCCGCGTTGGCCGCCGCGTCAGGCTGGCGCTGCTGGGTCGCGCGCTGGGTCGCCTCGAGTCGCGGTATTGGTTCCGCAATCGAGGAGGCGCGGTGGTGGCACAGGCGGTACAGTTGCTTGCATGCAGCATCCGGCGTGCCGGTCGCGCGACGTGTGGGCCTGGGCCTCCATGCTGGCGTGTCGGGAGTCGGAGAAGCGCGTCCACTTGGCGCGGTTGCATGCCGCCTGCATGGCTGCCCGCCCCTTTTGCCCGTTGGTCTGGGCGAAAGTGGAGGGTCACTTGTAACCGCTGGGCAGTTGCGTGCACCACGCGCGGCGGTTTGGCTTCTTCTGCTCGGAGCCGGTCTGCATGACGTGCAGGACCCAGCCCCCACGCCGCAGGGGAGGGCTTTGGAGCGTGTTGGAGAAGACTCAGCCCGTGACGGTTGGGGGTGCAAGCAGGGAGAGTCGCCTTTAAAAGGAGGGCGACCCCTTCCGTAATGCGACCATGTCTTCTTGCTCCCTTATGCACCGTATCTTTCCACCTTCCAAGCCCCCGGATGGGGGAAACCGCCGTCTTTTCGCCTCATCGTTGGAGGAACGCAACTCCGTGGGAGTTGGTACCTTTCAGCCATCGTTCGGCTTCAAGGATTTTCATCATGCAGCCCGGCTGCACCCCTCCACCGGCGGTCACCCAAGATGGTGACCTCCGGCTTGATGGTGGGGGAAAGCGAGCCGGGCTGCAGCCTCTGCCCCTCCCTCAGCCTCAAGGATTTTCATCACCAGGGCTGGGGAGGGGAGTGTGCCGAGTTGAGGTCGGCCCCCGCGTGGGCGGCGGCCCGCTCCTTCACTCAGTGATCGGAGGGAGGAGCGGTTGTCGTCCATGGCGCTGGCATCTGCAGCGTGCCTGGCCTTCGAACGCGAGTGGCTTCGGAGCCGATCGTGGCGCCGGCGTCTGCCACGGCAGCTGGAAGAGGTTCTTCCGCCGGCGCGATAGCCAAGGCTGGCCACGGACCGACCTCCAACTCTACGGCCTTCTGCCCGTCCTTGCCTCTCGAGTTTGGGCATGGGCGGGGCCTCCTGGCAGCAGCATCCGCCCTGAGGTCATCGCTGCTGCTGCTCGCCCCCCGGGACAGAAGTCTTCATCGTCGTCGCTGCTGGGGCAGGCGATGACAAGCCGTTCGTCGGTCTTCTGTTGCTCCGCAGGCCCACCCCTATCGAGTGGGGTTGTTCGTACCTGCGGAGGGGGAACCGGAGTTCCGTTTGTAATGGCACTTCAGATGCCAGGGTTTTTTGTTCATTGCGGCCGTCGAGGCCTGAACATGTATGTAACTTCGGCACGGAGCCGTGTTTTTTCCTCATTTTGAGCACTAAGACTCGTCTGCTGATTATCTGAACCGCTTCACCAAGCATGAGTCGCCCCGTGTCAAGGTGACGAGTGAGGTATCCGTATCCCGGAGGCGTAGGAGTCCCTCGGCTCGGTCGGCCTTACTGTCCGAGGTTCCTCTAGCTTAGTTAAAGAAACCCCCCGGCCGCTCTTCGACGAGCCGAGGCCAGGGGTAGCGATATCAGTATGAACAGAGGCGGAGTTGGCTCGAAAATGAAACCTGGTTGGCCGGAGCCTAGCCGGGTTGTCCGTTGGCAGGGTCGACGTCGGAGTCGATCAGCCGAGGCTTCGGACCGGGCTGGCGCCCTCGGAAGATGGTTGGCCGAGGCCCCAGGGGTAACCGGCCGAGCCGCCTGCTCGGGCCGGATTCCCAGAGAAGTCCCTGGCAGCGATTGCCCGGGCGTGGTGATGACGTCGTCCTTTGGAGCGGAGACCCTCGGACCGCGTCGCCGTCCGAGGCTAGGTCGGGCCTCGCCGAAGTTGCCGTCGATGCCGAGGGTGTTGCTGCCCCCTTCCAGCGTCAAGACCCGAGCCTGCAGGATCAGATTGTCTTGTAGCGTGTGCCTTGTGCGGCCGTCGAGGCCAGAACACACACCCTCGCTGCGTTGTAAAGCTGCGTCTCTTTTCCTCTTGTTTCGAGTATCTAGACTTTTTGTCGGTAACAGGGATGTTAGTGCGAGCGAGAGTTGCTTCTCGCGGAAGGTGACAAGTGAGGTATCCGTATCCCGGAGGCGTGGGAGTCCCTCGGCTCGGTCGGCCTTGCCGCTTACGCGTACTTTCACCCGTCCATGAGGCCCTGTCACCGACTCGGTCGAGAAGGCTCGAAGGATCGCTTTGGCAGAAGGGCTTCCGAACGTAAAGACTTGTTCGATCCATGGAGTCACTTTATCCGAACGCGAGTTACTTATCGCAGAAGGTGGTGAGTGAGTTATCCGTATCCTGGAGGCGTAGGAGTCCCTCGGCTCGGTCAGCCTTGGCTGCTTACGTGTACTCCGTCGTTTCCAGGACCCACTTTTCGAAGTAGTCAAAAAGCACGAAAGATATTCTGGTGAAAGAGATTTTTTTTCGAGGAAAATTTTGACGCAGAGGGGGTTTCCCCCCTTTTAGCCCCCGAGGGAGGGTCGGGCTTTGCCGAGGCGAGGCCGACCCTTCCTTGTTGACTAAACTTTGCGTGGGTGCGAGGTATATGAACAACTTGGAAACATCTTAAGGGTAGAAGCGACATAGCTGTTGGATGTTCCATGCGTTGTCGTAGACCTCGCCTTGACTGTTGGCCAGCTTGTACGTTCCGGGCTTCAGAACTTTGGCGATGACGAATGGCCCCTCCCAGGGGGGCGTGAGCTTGTGCCTCCCTCGGTCGTCTTGCCGCAGCCGAAGCACCAGGTCGCCCACCTGGAGGTCTCGGGGTCGGACCCCTCGGGTGTGGTAGCGTCGAAGGGACTGCTGATACCGCGCCGAGTGTAGTAAGGCCCTGTCCCGAGCCTCTTCCTGCTGGTCCAGCGAGTCTTCTCGGCTAGCTTGGTTGCTTTGATCGTCGTAGGCCCTCGTCCTCGGGGAGCCGTATTCTAGGTCAGTGGGCAAGACGGCCTCGGCCCCGTAGACCAGGAAGAACGGCGTGAAACCCGTGGCTCGGCTCGGCGTTGTCCTCAGGCTCCAGACCACCGAGGGGAGATCCTTCATCCATCGCTTGCCGAACTTGTTGAGGTCGTTGTAAATCCGAGGCTTGAGCCCTTCTAGAATCATGCCGTTGGCACGCTCGACTTGCCCATTCGACATGGGATGAGCTACGGCAGCCCAGTCCACCCGGATGTGGTGATCCTCGCAAAAATCCAAGAATTTTCTGCCGGTGAACTGGGTGCCGTTGTCAGTGATGATGGAGTTTGGGACCCCGAAGCGATGGATGATGTTGGTGAAGAACGCCACCGCCTGCTCGGACCTGATGCTGTTCAGGGGTCGGACCTCGATCCACTTGGAGAATTTGTCGACGGCGACCAGCAGGTGCGTGTAGCCCCCGGACGCCTTCTACAGAGGGCCGACGAGGTCCAGACCCCACACAACGAAGGGCCAGGTGATGGGTATCGTCTGCAGTGCCTGAGCGGGCAGGTGGGTCTGCTTCGCATAGAATTGGCACCCTTCGCAGGTGCGGACAATCCTAGTGGCGTCAGCCACCGCCGTCGGCCAGTAGAAGCCTTGCCGGAAAGCGTTCCCGACGAGGGCTCGAGGCGCTGCATGATGGCCGCAAGCCCCCGAGTGTATCTCTTGCAGGAGTTCCTGACCTTCGGCGATGGAGATGCATCGCTGGAGGATGCCCGAGGGGCTGCGGTGGTAGAGCTCCTTCTCATCGCCCAGCAAGACGAACGACTTGGCGCGTCGCGCTACCCGTCGAGCCTCGGCTTGGTCGAGGGGTAGCTCTCCTTGGCGGAGATATTGCAGGTACGAGGTTTGCCAATCTCGATCAGGCGTGACCCCGCTCCGCTCCTCCTCGATGCGCAGCGCCTCGCCCTCGGGGGCCGAGGGTACCTCGGACTGAACCGAGGACGCCTCGGGCTGGGCCGAGGGTACCTCGGACTCGGGCGTGTCGTTGATCTTGACGGAGGGTTGGTGCAGATCCCGGGAGAAGACGTCCGGGGGAACCGTCGTTCGCCCCGAGGCTATTTTTGCCAGCTCGTCCGCAGTCTCGTTGTAGCGCCGGGCGATGTGGTTAAGCTCGAGCCCGTAGAACTTGTCTTCCAGGCGCCAAACCTCATCGCAGTAAGCCTCCATCTTCGGGTCACGGCAGTGGGAGTTCTTCATGACTTGGTCGATGACGAGCTGCGAGTCGCCGCGAGCGTCGAGGCATCGGACCCCTAGCTCGACGGCGATTCGCAATCCGTTGATCAGAGCTTCGTACTCAGCCACATTGTTGGACGCCGGGAAATGGAGGCGCAACACGTAGCGTAGGTGTTTCCCGAGGGGCGAGACGAAGAGCAGGCCCGCGCCGGCTCCCGTCTTCATCAGCGACCCGTCGAAAAACATGGTCCAGAGCTCCGGTTGGATCGGAGCCGTCGGCAGCTGGGTGTCGACCCATTCGGCTACGAAGTCCGCCAATACCTGGGACTTGATGGCCTTCCGAGGGGCGAACGAGATTGTCTCGCCCATGATTTCCACCTTCCACTTTGCGATCCTGCCCAAGGCCTCTCGGCACTGGATGATCTCCCCCAGGGGGAAGGATGACACCACAGTTACTGGATGAGACTCGAAGTAATGCCGCAACTTTCGCCTCGTCAGGATCACTGCATACAGTAGCTTCTGAACTTATGGGTAGCGAGTCTTGGTTTCGGACAGCACCTCGCTGACGAAGTAAACTGGCCTCTGAACGGGCAATGCATTCCCCTCTTCTTGCCTTTCTTCTTGGCGCCGCGCGGAGTAGACGCCTCGGGAGCCTCTTCCGTCGGGCGGCCCTGGGGCTGCTTGTCCTTTCGGAAGATGGCCTCGACCGCCTCCTGGCCAGAGGCGAACTTGGTGGCGATGTCCATCAGCTCGCTCGCCCTGGTGGGGGTCTTGCGACCCAACTTGCTCACCAGGTCGCGGCAGGTGGTGCCGGCAAGGAACGCGCCGATGACATCTGAGTCGGTGATGTTGGGCAGCTCGGTGCGCTGCTTTGAGAATCGCCGGATGTAGTCCCGAAGAGACTCTCCCGGCTGTTGGCGGCAGCTTCGGAGGTCCCAGGAATTCCCGGGGCGCACGTACGTGCCCTGGAAATTGCCGGCGAAGGCTTGGACAAAATCATCCCAGATGGAGATCTGCCCCGGAGGCAGGTGCTCCAACCAGGCGCGAGCAGTGTCGGAGAGGAACAGGGGGAGGTTGCGTGTGATGAGGTTGTCGTCGTCCGTTCCACCCAGTTGGCAGGCCAGGCGGTAGTCTACGAGCCACAATTCCGGCCTCGTTTCCCCCGAGTACTTTGTGATAGTAGTCGGGGGTCGGAACCGGGCCGGAAACGGCGCCCGCCGGATGGCCCGGCTGAAGGCCTACGGACCAGGTGGTTCGGGCGAGAGACTCCGATCCTCCCCGCTGTCGTAGCGTCCCCCACGCCTGGGGTGGTAGCCTCGGCGCACCCTTTCGTCGAGGCGGGCCCGACGGTCGCGACAATGGTGCTCATTGCCGAGGTGGCCCGGGGCCGCAGGCGCGGTGTTGCGCGTGCGCCCGGTGTAGACCGAGGCTTCCCTCATGAATCGAAAAGTTGCGGCATGAGGTTCCGAGGGGTACCCCTACCTTCGGGAGGCAGAGCTCTCGGCCCACCGGGCCGCAGCGCCTTCCAGGAGATTCTTGAGCTCTCCCTGGATTCGCCGACCCTCTGTGGTTGATGGTTCTGGCATCGCGCGGAGGAGCATCGCTGCGGCTGCCAGGTTCTGACCGACCCCGCTGGATGTGGGTGGCGGCCTGTCCCTGACATCGTTGGCGACGCAGTGCTGGAAACCCTGGGGCAGGTGATGTGTTTCTCCGTGTCGGGGACCATAATTAGGGGTACCCTCAAGACGCCTAATTCTCAGCTGGTAACCCCCATCAGCATAAAGCTGCAGAGGCCTGATGGGTGCGATTAAGTCAGGGATCAGTCCATACGAGCGACTCGATCACGCCTCGCCCGAGCCTAGCCTCGGGCAAGGGCAGCCGACCCCGAGGTGTTTCCGTCTCGCCCGAGGCCCCCTTTTTACGGCGAACACATCTCCGGCTCGCCCGAGACCTTGCCTTCGCTAAGAAGCAACCCTGACTAAATCGACGCGCCGACCGACCGAGTCGCAGGAGCATTTAACGCAAAGGTAGTCTGACACCTTTATCCTGACGCGTGCCCCCCGGCAGAGCCGAAGTGACCGCCGTCACTTCGCCGCTCCACTGACCGGTCTGACAGAAGGACAGCGCCGCCTGCGCCATTCCGACTGCAGTGCCACTTGACAGAGTGAGACTGACAGGCAGTCAGGCCTTGCCAAAGGCGCCATTGGAAGCTCCGCCCGACCCAGGGCTCGGACTCGGGCTAAGGCCCCGGAAGACGGCGAACTCCGCTCCGCCCGACCCAGGGCTCGGACTCGGGCTAAGGCCCCGGAAGACGGCGAACTCCGCTCCGCCCGACCCAGGGCTCGGACTTGGGCTAAGGCCCTGGAAGACGGCGAACTCCGCTCCGCCCGACCCAGGGCTCGGACTCGGGCTAAGGCCCCGGA
The DNA here is from genome assembly GCA_029449295.1 of Zea luxurians. Classification (NCBI taxonomy): domain Eukaryota; kingdom Viridiplantae; phylum Streptophyta; class Magnoliopsida; order Poales; family Poaceae; genus Zea; species Zea luxurians. The sequence continues at coordinate 25,555 of JAOPSE010000913.1, forward strand.
AGACGGCAAACTCCGCTCCGCTCGACCCAGGGCTCGGACCCGGGCTAGGCCCCAGAAGACGACGAACTCCGCTTCGCCCGACCCCAGGGGTCGGACTCCACCCTGGCCTCTGCCGAACGACCTCCGCCTCGCCCGACCCAGGAGCTCGAGCTTGGCCTCGACCATGGAAGACAGACTCGAGGAGCCTCCACGTCGCCCGACCTAGGGCACAAGTCCGCCACGTCAACAGGAAGCGCCATCATCACCCTACCCCGAGCCGACTCGGGCCGCAGAGAACAAGACCGGCGTCCCATCTGGCTAGCTCCGCCAGATAGGCAATGATGGCGCCCCGCTAGACCCGTGACGACGGCGGCTCTCAGCTCCCTTACGGAAGCAGGGGGACGTCAGCAAGGACCCAACCGCTCCGACAGCTGTCCCTCCGTCAGGCTCCGTTGCTCCTCCGACAGCCACGACACCACACCAGCTGGGTGCCAAGATCTCTCCGGCTGCCACATTGGCATGTACTTAGGGCGCTAGCTCATCCCCGCTAGACACGTAGCACTTTGCTACACCCCCATTGTACACCTGGATCCTCTCCTTACGCCTATAAAAGGAAGGACCAGGGCCTTCTTAGAGAAGGTTGGCCGCGCGGGGACGAGGACGGGGCAGGCGCTCTCTTGGGGCCGCTCGCTTCCCTCACCCGCGTGGACGCTTGTAACCCCCTACTGCAAGCGCACCCGACCTGGGCGCGGGACGAACACGAAGGCCGTGGGATTTCCACCTCTCTCACAACTCACCACCGGCCACCTCGCTATCCCCCCTTCGCGCTCGCCCACGCGCTCGACCCATCTGAGCTGGGGCATGCGGCACACTCACTCATCGGCTTAGGGACCCCCCGGTCTCGGAACGCCGACAGTTGGCGTGCCAGGTAGGGGCCTGCTGTGTGTTGACGAGCAGTTTCCCGTCAAGCTCCAGATGGGCAGTCTCCAACGACCTCTCCAACCCAGGACGGTGCTCCGTTTCGGGAGTCTCGAGTTCATGTCTCTCGACGGCAGCTACGACATGATACTCATTCCACCGCCGCGCGACGACGACAATGGCGGCCGACAGCCCGCCCGCCGGCGGCGGAATCGACGACGTCTTCCCCGCGTGGTGGAAGAACAACATTCGAGCTCGCCCCGTCCTCTCCCCCGCCATCGGAGGAGGAGGTGGGGCAACCAGGGCCGAGCGGGAGGCCACACTCCGTCGGCTGTCGAGCGAACCGACGTCCCCAGCGCCCCAACGGAGGGCGTGTCGGGCGTCGACCTCGCGTTTGAGACGAAGGCGAGCGCCGTCCCCCCGCGACACGCCAATCCCGAGCAAGTGGACGACGCCAGCACGCTCGCGGAGGGCCTGCAGGACGTCGCCCTCGTACCCAAGACGACGGCGCAACCAGTCCCCGACGTGACTATGTCGCTCCTCGTCGACCAAAAGGTACCGACTGATTCCCATCCTACGTCATTTCGACTCGGCCTCAACCCGCCTAGCGACCTCGCTTTGGCGGGCGCTCACGTTGAGGCGAGTGCAACCCCTCTGGGGTTTCGTATGCGGTCGCCTTGGGACCGATTGACGGACGTCTCGACCTACGGGCCCTCTAGGTCCGAGGAAGATGACGATCCCAGCGTCTGTTGGGATTTCTCTGGATTTGGCAACCCCAGTGCCATGCGGGACTTTATGACCGCATGTGACTACTGCCTCTCCGACTGTTCCGACGGCAGCCGCAGCCTTGACGGTAAGGACTGCGGCCCAAGCCGCGAATGTTTCCACGTCGAGCTAGGGGATCCCTCCGAAGGCAACCATCTCGGCATGCCGGAGGACGGTGATCTCCCTAGGCCGGTGCCTCGCGCCGACATCCCGTGGGAGCTAGCTGTGGTCCCCGTTCCGGCGGGGGGTCACGACCCACAGCTCGAGCAAGTCCGCGGGGCGCAGGCCAGGCTCGACGAGGGAGCAGGAGCGCTCGAGTCGATCCGCCGGGACGTCGGGCAGGTATGGGCGGGCCAACCCCCGGCCGGAGAAATACGTCACCTGCCCTAGGATTTCTAGCACCGCGTCACCAACGATGTCAGGGACAGGCCACCACCCGCATCCAGCGGGGTCGGTCAGAACCTGGCAGCCGCAGCGATGCTCCTCCGCGCGATGCCAGAACCATCAACCACCGAGGGTCGGTGAATCCAGGGAGAGCTCAAGAATCTCCTGGAAGGCGTTGCGGCCCGGCGGGCCGAGAGCTCTGCCTCCCGAAGGCAGGGGTACCCCTCGGGACCTCATGCCGCGACTTCCCGATTCATGCGGGAAGCCTCGGTCTACACCGGGCGCACGCGCAACACCGCGCCTGCGGCCCCGGGCCACCTCGGCAATGAGCACCATCGTCGCGACCGTCGGGCCCGCCTCGACGAAAGGGTGCGCCGAGGCTACCACCCCAGGCGTGGGGGACGCTTCGACAGTGGGGAGGATCAGAGTCCCTCGCCCGAACCACCCGGTCCACAGGCCTTCAGCCGGGCCATCCGGCGGGCGCTGTTTCCGACCCCCGACTACTATCACAAAGTACTCGGGGGAAATGAGACCGGAATTGTGGCTCGCAGACTACCGCCTGGCCTGCCAACTGGGTGGAACGGACGACGACAACCTCATCATCCGCAACCTCCCCCTGTTCCTCTCCGACACTGCTCGCGCCTGGTTGGAGCACCTGCCTCCGGGGCAGATCTCCAACTGGGATGATTTGGTCCAAGCCTTCGCCGGCAATTTCCAGGGCACGTACGTGCGCCCCGGGAATTCCTGGGACCTCCGAAGCTGCCGGCAACAGCCGGGAGTCTCTTCGGGACTACATCCGACGATTCTCGAAGCAGCGCACCGAGCTGCCCAACATCACCGACTCAGATGTCATCGGCGCGTTCCTTGCCGGCACCACCTGCCGCGACCTGGTGAGCAAGTTGGGTCGCAAGACCCCCACCAGGGCGAGCGAGCTGATGGACATCACCACCAAGTTCGCCTCTGGCCAGGAGGCGGTCGAGGCCATCTTCCGAAAGGACAAGCAGCCTCAGGGCCGCCCGACGGAAGAGGCTCCCGAGGCGTCTACTCCGCGCGGCGCCAAGAAGAAAGGCAAGAAGAAGTCGCAAGCGAAACGCGACGCCGCCGACGCAGACCTTGTCGCCGCCACCGAGTACAAGAACCCTCGGAAGCCCCCCGGAGGTGCTAACCTCTTCGAAAAGATGCTCAAGGAGCCGTGCCCTTACCATCAGGGGCCCGTCAAGCACACCCTCGAGGAGTGCGTCATGCTTCGGTGCCACTTCCACAGGGCCGGGCCACCCGCAGAGGGTGGCAGGGCCCGCGACGACGACAAAAAGGAAGATCACCAAGCAGGAGAGTTCCCCGAGGTCCGCGACTGCTTCATGATCTACGGAGGGCATGCGGCGAATGCCTCGGCTCGGCATCGCAAGCGAGAGCGTCGGGAGGTCTGCTCAGTGAAGGTGGCGGCGCCAGTCTACCTAGACTGGTCCGACAAGCCCATCACCTTCGACCAAGCTGACCACCCCGACCACGTGCCGAGCCCGGGGAAATACCCGCTCGTCGTCGACCCCATCATCGGCGACGTCAGGCTCACCAAGGTCCTGATGGATGGGGGCAGCTGCCTCAACATCATCTACGCCGAGACCCTCAGGCTCCTGCGCGTCGATCTGTCCTCCGTCCGAGCAGGCGCTGCGCCCTTCCAAGGGATCATTCCTGGGAAGCGCGTCCAGCCCCTCGGATGGCTCAACCTTCCTGTCTGCTTCGGGACGCCCTCCAACTTCCGAAGGGAGATTTTGACGTTCGAGGTGGTCGGGTTCCGAGGAACCTACCACGCGGTATTGGGGAGGCCATGCTACGCGAAGTTCATGGTCGTCCCCAACTACACCTACCTGAAGCTCAAGATGCCGGGCCCCAACGGGGTTATCACCGTCGGCCCCACGTACAAACACGCGTTCGAATGCGACGTGGAGTGCGTGGAGTACGCCGAGGCCCTCGCCGAGTCCGAGGCCCTCATCGCCGACCTGGAAAACCTCTCCAGAGAGGTGCTAGACGTGAAGCGACACGCCGGCAATTTCGAGCCAGCGGAGACGGTTAAGGCCGTCCCTCTCGACCCCAGTGGTGACACCTCTAAGCAGATCCGGATCGGTTCCGGGCTCGACCCCAAATAGGAAGCAGTGCTCATCGACTTTCTCCGCGCAAACGCCGGCGTCTTTGCGTGGAGTCCCTCGGACATGCCCGGCATACCGAGGGATGTCGCCGAGCACTCGCTGGATATTCGGGCCGGAGCCCGACCGGTCAGGCAGCCTCTGCGCCGATTCGACGAGGAGAAGCGCAGAGTGATAGGCGAGGAGATCCACAAGCTAATGGCAGCAGGGTTCATCAAAGAGGTATTCCATCCCGAATGGCTTGCCAACCCTGTGCTTGTGAGAAAGAAAGGGGGGAAATGGCGGATGTGTGTAGACTACACTGGTCTCAACAAAGCATGTCTGAAGGTTCCCTACCCTCTACCTCACATCGATCAAATCGTGGATTCCACTGCTGGGTGCGAAACCTTGTCTTTCCTCGATGCTTACTCAGGGTATCATCAAATCAAGATGAAAGAGTCCGACCAGCTCGCGACTTCTTTCATCACGCCCTTCGGCATGTACTGCTATGTCACCATGCCGTTCGGTTTGAGGAACGCGGGTGCGACGTACCAGCGGTGCATGAACCATGTGTTCGGCGAACACATCGGTCGTACGGTCGAGGCCTACGTCGATGACATCGTAGTCAAGACAAGGAAAGCCTCCGACCTCCTCTCCGACCTTGAAGTGACATTCCGGTGTCTCAAGGCAAAGGACGTCAAGCTCAATCCCGAGAAATGTGTCTTTGGGGTGCCCCGAGGCATGCTCCTGGGGTTCATCGTCTCCGAGCGGGGCATCGAAGCCAACTCGGAGAAGATCGCAGCCATCACCAGCATGGGGCCCATCAAGGACTTAAAAGGTGTACAGAGGGTCATGGGATGTCTCGCGGCCTTGAGCCGTTTCATCTCACGCCTAGGCGAAAGAGGCCTGCCTCTGTACCGCCTCTTAAGGAAGGCCGAGTGCTTCACATGGACCCCTGAGACCGAGGAAGCTCTCGGGAACCTGAAGGCGCTCCTCACCAAGGCGCCTATCTTGGTACCCCCAGCTGATGGAGAAGCCCTCTTGGTCTACGTCGCCGCGACCACTCAGGTGGTTAGCGCCGCGATTGTGGTCGAAAGGCAAGAAGAGGGGCATGCATTGCCCATTCAGAGGCCAGTTTACTTCGTCAGCGAGGTGCTGTCCGAAACCAAGATCCGCTACCCGCAAGTTCAGAAGCTACTGTATGCAGTAATCCTGACGAGGCGTAAATTGCGACATTACTTTGAGTCTCATCCGGTAACTGTGGTGTCATCCTTCCCCCTAGGGGAGATCATCCAGTGCCGAGAGGCCTCGGGCAGGATCGCAAAGTGGGCGGTGGAAATCATGGGCGAGACAATCTCGTTCGCCCCTCGGAAGGCCATCAAGTCTCAGGTATTGGCGGACTTCGTAGCCGAATGGGTCGACACCCAGCTGCCGACGGCTCCGATCCAACCAGAGCTCTGGACCATGTTTTTCGACGGGTCGCTGATGAAGACGGGAGCCGGCGCGGGCCTGCTCTTCATCTCGCCCCTCGGGAAACACCTACGCTACGTGCTGCGCCTCCATTTCCCGGCGTCCAACAATGTGGCTGAGTACGAAGCTCTGATCAACGGATTGCGAATCGCCATCGAGCTAGGGGTCCGACGCCTCGACGCTCGCGGCGACTCGCAGCTCGTCATCGACCAAGTCATGAAGAACTCCCACTGCCGCGACCCGAAGATGGAGGCCTACTGCGATGAGGTTTGGTGCCTGGAAGACAAGTTCTACGGGCTCGAGCTTAACCACATCGCCCAGCGCTACAACGAGACTGCGGACGAGCTGGCAAAAATAGCCTCAGGGCGAACGACGGTTCCCCCGGACGTCTTCTCCCGGGATCTGCACCAACCCTCCGTCAAGATCAACGACACGCCCGAGTCCGAGGTACCCTCGGCCCAGCCCGAGGCGTCCTCGGTCCAGCCCGAGGTGTCCTCGGCTCAGCCCGAGGTACCCTCGGCCCACGAGGGCGAGGCGCTGCGCATCGAGGAGGAGCGGAGCGGGGTCACGCCTGATCGAGATTGGCAGACCCCGTACCTGCAATATCTCCGCCAAGGAGAGCTACCCCTCGACCAAGCCGAGGCTCGGCGGGTAGCGCGACGTGCCAAGTCGTTCGTCTTGCTGGGCGATGAGAAGGAGCTCTACCACCGCAGCCCCTCGGGCATCCTCCAGCGATGCATCTCCATCGCTGAAGGTCAGGAACTCCTACAAGAGATACACTCGGGGGCTTGCGGCCATCATGCAGCGCCCCGAGCCCTCGTCGGGAACGCTTTCCGGCAAGGCTTCTACTGGCCGACGGTGGTGGCTGACGCCACTAGAATCGTCCGCACCTGCGAAGGGTGTCAATTCTATGCGAAGCAGACCCACCTGCCCGCTCAGGCTCTGCAGACGATACCCATCACCTGGCCCTTCGCTGTGTGGGGTCTGGACCTCGTCGGCCCTCTGTAGAAGGCGCCCGGGGGCTACACGCACCTGCTGGTCACCGTCGACAAGTTCTCCAAGTGGATCGAGGTCCGACCCCTGAACAGCATCAGGTCTGAGCAGGCGGTGGCGTTCTTCACCAACATCATCCATCGCTTCGGGGTCCCAAACTCCATCATCACCGACAACGGCACCCAATTCACCGGCAGAAAATTCTTGGATTTTTGCGAGGATCACCACATCCGGGTGGACTGGGCTGACGTAGCTCATCCCATGTCGAATGGGCAAGTAGAGCGTGCCAACGGCATGATTCTACAAGGGCTCAAGCCTCGGATTTACACCGACCTCAACAAGTTCGGCAAGCGATGGATGAAGGAACTCCCCTCGGTGGTCTGGAGCCTGAGGACAACGCCGAGCCGAGCCACGGGTTTCACGCCGTTCTTCCTGGTCTACGGGGCCGAGGCTGTCTTGCCCACTGACCTGGAATACGGCTCCCCGAGGATGAGGGCCTACGACGATCAAAGCAACCAAGCTAGCCGAGAAGACTCGCTGGACCAGCTGGAAGAGGCTCGGGACAGGGCCTTACTACACTCGGCGCGGTATCAGCAGTCCCTGCGACGCTACCACGCCCGAGGGGTCCGACCCCGAGACCTCCAGGTGGGCGACCTGGTGCTTCGACTGCGGCAAGACGCCCGAGGGAGGCACAAGCTCACGCCCCCCTGGGAGGGGCCATTCGTCATCGCCAAAGTTCTGAAGCCCGGAATGTACAAGCTGGCCAACAGTCAAGGCGAGGTCTATGGCAACGCTTGGAACATCCAACAGCTACGTCGCTTCTACCCTTAAGATGTTTCCAAGTTGTTCATATACCCCGCACCCACGCAAAGTTTAGTCAACAAGGAAGGGTCGGCCTTGCCTCGGCAAAGCCCGACCCTCCCTCGGGGGCTAAAAGGGGGGAAACCCCCTCTGCGTCAAAATTTTCCTCGAAAAAAAAATCTCTTCTACCAGAATATCTTTCGTGCTTTTTGGCTACTTCGAAAAGTGGGTCCTGGAAACGACGGAGTACACGTAAGCAGCCAAGGCTGACCGAGCCGAGGGACTCCTACGCCTCCGGGATACGGATACCTCACTCATCACCTTCTGTGATAAGTAACTCGCGTTCGGATAAAGTGACTCCACGGATCAAACAAGTCTTTACGTTCGGAAGCCCTTCTGCCGAAGCGATCCTTCGAGCCTTCTCGACCAAGTCGGTGACAGGGCCTCATGGACGGGTGAAAGTACGCGTAAGCGGCAAGGCCGACCGAGCCGAGGGACTCCCACGCCTCCAGGATATGGATACCTCACTCATCACCTTCCGCGAGAAGCAACTCTCGCTCGCACTAACATCCTTGTTACCGACAAAAAGTCCAGATACTCGAAACAAGAGGAAAAGAGACACAGCTTTACAGTGCAGCGAGGGTGTGTGTTCTGGCCTCGACGGCCGCACAAGGCACACGCTACAAGACAATCTGATCCTGCAGGCTCGGGTCTTGACGCTGGAAGGGGGCAGCAACAGCCTCGGCATCGACGACAACTTCGGCGAGGCCCGACCTAGCCTCGGACGGCGACGCGGTCCGAGGGTCTTCGCTCCGAAGGACGACGTCATCACCACGCCCGGGCAATCGCTCCCAGGGATTTCTCCGGGAATCCGGCCCGAGCAGGCGGCTCGGCCGGTTACCCCTGGGGCCTCGGCCAACCATCTTCCGAGGGCGCCAGCCCGGCCCGAAGCCTCGGCTGATCAACTCCGATGTCGATCCTGCCAATGGACAACCCGGCTAGGCTCTGGCCAACCAGGTTTCATTTTCGAGCCGACTCCACCTCTGTTCATACTGATATCGCTACCCCTGGCCTCGGCTCGTCGAAGAGCGGCCGAGGGGTCTCTTTAACTAGGCTAGAGGAGCCTCGGACAGCAAGGCCGACCGAGCCGAGGGACTCCTATGCCTCCGGGATACGGATACCTCACTCGTCACCTTGACACGGGGTGACTCATGCTTGGTGAAGCGGTTCAGATAGTCAACAGACGAGTCTTAGTGCTCAAGAATGAGGAAAAAAACACGGCTCCGTGCCGAAGTTACATACATGTTCAGGCCTCGAAAGCCGAAATGAACAAAAAACCCTGGCATTCGAAGTGCCGTCACAAACGGGACTCCGGTTCCGTCTCCCCGGGTATGGACAACCTCCACGCCGGGGAAGCCCGTGGAGCGACAAGCTCTAGGCGAATCACCAGCAAAACGCGGGTCGCCCCAAGCGTCCCGGCAGATCCTCGCAGCCGTCCTCGCCACGAATGCGAGGAAGAGGACGGAATGTTGCATCCTAGCTGGGCAGCAACAGTTCGCCTTCCCCGGCATGGCTGGAGGACGTCTCCGCCGTAGGGCTAAAGGGCGATTGCCACCACCAGAAGCTGGAAGAAGAGGTGGTCCGCCGACCCGCGCAGGAGGTGGAGCCCCGGCTCGCCTCGCTCCCCGCCCCGGCGAGGATGACGAACACCCTCAACACTGAGGGCGGGGCCGAGACCACAGCCCGGTTTGCCTCTCCCCATCCAGGAGCTGGAGGTCACCGTCTTGGGTGATCACCAGCGGAGGGGAGCAACCGGGCTGTGTGATGAAAATCCTTGAAGCCGAACGATGGCTGAAAGGTACCAACTCCCACGGAGTTGCGATCCTCCAATGATGGGGCAAAAAGACGGCGGTTTCCCCCATCCGGGGGCTTGGAAGGTGGAAAGACACGGTGCATAAGGGAGGAAGAAGACATGGTCGCCTTACGAAAGGGGCCGCCCTCCTTTTAAAGGTGACTCTCCCTGCTTGCACCCCCAACCGTCATGGGCTGAGTCTTCTCCAACACGCTCCAAAGCCCTCCCCTGCGGCGCGGGGGCTGGGTCCCGCATGTCATGCAGACCGGCTCCAAGCAGAAGAAGCCAAACTGCCGCGCGTGGTGCACGCAACCGCCCAGCGGTTACAAGTGACCCTCCACTTTTGCCCAGACCAACGGGCGAAAGGGGCAGGCAGCCATGCAGGCGGCATGCAACCGCGCCAAGTGGACACGCTTCTCCGACTCCCGACACGCCAGCACGGAGGCCCAGGCCCACGCGTCGCGCGACCGGCGCGCCGGATGCTGCATGCAAGCAACTGTACCACTTGCGCCACCACCGCGCCTCCTCGATTGCGGAACCAATACCGCGACTCGAGGCGACCCAGCGCGTGACCCAGCAGCGCCAGCCTGACGCAGCGGCCAACGCGGTCAAAAGTGGGCCGGCAGTGATGACGATGGCAGGCGCGCGGGAGCAGCGGTCACGTCGTCAGCCAAGCTCACGTCCCATCCGGAGGCAGCGAGAGAACCCCCTCTCACGGCGTGAAGACAACGCGCCCGTGATCCGTTCCTCGAACGGCTCGCGCACGCGCAACGGCAGCCCCGCCAACTACTCGCCCCGTCGCATTAACTCCGCGGCTGGACAGGCGGCGCTTCTGGCAGGAGCAGCGGGCGACGCTTCACCTTTGCCGAAACAACCGCGCCAAAAAAGGTACGCCGCGTCGTTCGGTTTGTATCCTTTTTCCTTTTTTCCTCTTTCTCTATCTCATGCGACAGGGACCGGGAAAGGGGGATACCCCGAAAGGGATCCTTCCCCGTGAAGGAACTAGGCTCCGAGCCTCCTTACTGATCAGGGGTTCGAAGGCTGGCCCCCCGGAGGGTTCAACAGCCGCCTTAGATCGCGTGGGCCCTACACCCACTACTGGTCAGAGGTTCGAAGGCCGGCCCCCCGAAGGGTTCCACGGCCGCCTTAGGCTACTCGGGCTCCACGCCCATTACTGATCAGGGGTTCGAAGGCTGGCCCCCGAAGGGTTCACAGTCGCCTCAGACACCGAGCGAGGGATGACCAGGGGTACGTTCGATACATAACCGAGGCTCGGGCTGCGCTCGCGAGGTACCCTAGGACATTTCCGAGACCAGCGGGAGCGATTTTGTAACGGAATCCCATCGGAGGGAGGCATCGAGCCCTCGGACCCCGTCGCCAGGGGACCGAGTCCGGCAGATCACCCGCAGGTACTTTTGGGCGTGCCTCTGGGCCCCTAGCCGACCCCCAACGAACGGGGCACGGACGTCCACTCGGATTACCCGCTTGCAGCTCACCGGAGACACCATGGTCGGTGCCCATCGAGGGTAACATGGCGCTCTCCACCCCTCCTCCTTGCGGAAAGGCGACGTAGGGGCGTATGTAAAAAAGCCGAGTCTCTCCCTGATCGCCCTCTCGCCCTGTGCGGAGGCTCGGGGGCTGCTCTCGCAAACCCGGCTCCGGCCAAACCGTTGACAGCGTCAACATACCAGCCCGAGAACTTGGGCCCCGACCGTGCACCCGGGCTACGGCCAGTTCGCATGAGGGAACCACCAGACCAGCCGAAGCATTACGCAAGGCATTAAGACCTCGAAGGAGTGAAACCACTCCTCCGAGGCCTCAGGGGCTACACCCGGCGGGTGCGCTCGCGCGCACCCACCGGAACAAAATGCAACCGAGAAAGGCTGGTCCCCTTGCAAAAAAGTGCGACGAAAGCCTCCAAGCGAGTGCTAACACTCCCTTCGAGGCTCGGGGGCTACTGTCGGGGACCATAATTAGGGGTACCCTCAAGACGCCTAATTCTCAGCTAGTAACCCCCATCAGCATAAAGCTGCAGAGGCCTGATGGGTGCGATTAAGTCAGGGATCAGTCCATACGAGCGACTCGATCACGCCTCGCCCGAGCCTAGCCTCGGGCAAGGGCAGCCAACCCCGAGGTGTTTCCGTCTCGCCCGAGGCCCCCTTTTTACGGCGAACACATCTCCGGCTCGCCCGAGGCCTTGCCTTCGCTAAGAAGCAACCCTGACTAAATCGCCGCGCCGACCGACCGAGTCGCAGGAGCATTTAACGCAAAGGTAGTCTGACACCTTTATCCTGACGCGCGCCCCCCGGCAGAGCCGAAGTGACCGCCGCCACTTCGCCGCTCCACTGACCGGTCTGACAGAAGGACAGCGCCGCCTGCGCCATTCCGACTGCAGTGCCACTTGACAGAGTGAGACTGACATGCAGTCAGGCCTTGCCAAAGGCGCCATAGGAAGCTCCACCCGACCCAGGGCTCGGACTCGGGCTAAGGCCCCGGAAGACGGCGAACTCCACTCCGCCCGACCCAGGGCTCGGACTCGGGCTAAGGCCTCGGAAGACGGCGAACTCCGCTCCGCCCGACCCAGGGCTCGGACTCGGGCTAAGGCCCCGAAAGATGGCGAACTCCGCTCCGCCCGACCCAGGGCTCAGACTCGGGCTAAGGCCCCGGAAGACGGCGAACTCCGCTCCGCCCGACCCAGGGCTCGGACTCGGGCTAAGGCCTCGGAAGACGGCGAACTCCGCTCCGCCCGACCCAGGGCTCGGACTCGGGCTAAGGCCCCGGGAGACGGCGAACTCCGCTCCGCCCGACCCAGGGCTCGGACCCGGGCTAGGCCCCCGAAGACGATGAACTCCGCTTCGCCCGACCCCAGGGGTCGGACTCCGCCCTGGCCTCTACCGAACGACCTCCGCCTCGCCCGACCCAGGAGCTCGGGCTCGGCCTCGGCCATGGAAGACAGACTCGACCTCGGCTTCGGAGGATTCTCCACGTCGCCCGACCTAGGGCACAAGTCCGCCACGTCAACAGGAAGCGCCATCATCACCCTACCCCGAGCCGACTCGGGCCGCAGAGAACAAGACCGGCGTCCCATCTGGCTAGCTCCGCCAGATAGGCAATGATGGCGCCCCGCTAGACCCGTGACGACGGCGGCTCTCAGCTCCCTTACGGAAGCAGGGGGACGTCAGCAAGGACCCAACCGCTCTGACAGCTGTCCCTCCGTCAGGCTCCGTTGCTCCTCCGACACCCACGACACCACACCAGCTGGGTGCCAAGATCTCTCCGGCTGCCACATTGGCATGTACTTAGGGCGCTAGCTCATCCCCGCTAGACACGTAGCACTTTGCTACACCCCCATTGTACACCTGGATCCTCTCCTTACGCCTATAAAAGGAAGGACCAGGGCCTTCTTAGAGAAGGTTGGCCGCGCGGGGACGAGGACGGGGCAGGCGCTCTCTTGGGGCCGCTCGCTTCCCTCACCCGCGTGGACGCTTGTAACCCCCTACTGCAAGCGCACCCGACCTGGGCGCGGGACGAACACGAAGGCCGCGGGATTCCCACCTCTCTCACGACTCGTCTCCGGCCACCCCGCTTTCCCCCCTTCGCGCTCACCCACGCGCTCGACCCATCTGGGCTGGGGCACGTGGCACACTCACTCGTCGGCTTAGGGACCCCCCGGTCTCGAAACGCCGACACTCCGGCCGGGGGTTGGCCCGCCCATACCTGCCCGACGTCCCGACGGATCGGCTCGAGCGCTCCTGCTCCCTCGTCGAGCCTGGCCTGCGCCCCATGGACTTGCTCGAGCTGTGGGTCGTGACCCCCCGCCGGAACGGGGACCACAGCTAGCCCCCGCGGGATGTCGGCGCGAGGCACAGGCCTAGGGAGATCACCGTCCTCCGGCATGCCGAGATGGTTGCCTTCGGAGGGATCCCCTAGCTCGACGTGGAAACATTCGCGGCTCGGGCCGCAGTCCTTGTCATCAAGGCTGCGGCTGCCGTCGGAACAGTCGGAGAGGCAGTAGTCACATGCGGTCATAAAGTCCCGCATTGCACTAGGGTTGCCAAATCCAGAGAAATCCCAACAGACGCTAGGATCGTCATCTTCCTCGGACCCAGAGGGCCCGTAGGTCGAGACGTCCGTCAATCGGTCCCAAGGCGACCGCATACGAAACCCCAAAGGGGTTGCACTCGCCTCAACGTGAGCACCCGCCAAAGCGAGGTCGCTAGGCGGGTGGAGGCCGAGTCGAAATGACGTAGGATGGGAATCAGTCGGTACCTTTTGGTCGACGAGGAGCGACATAGTCACGTCGGGGACTGATTGTGCCGTCGTCTTGGGTACGAGGGCGACGTCCTGCAGACCCTCCGCGAGCGTGCTGGCGTCGTCCACTTGCTCAGGATTGGCATGTCGCGGGGGACGGCGCTCGCCTTCGTCTCAAACGCGAGGTCGACGCCCGACGCGCCCTCCGTTGGGGCGCTGGGGACGTCGATTCGCTCGACAGCCGACGGAGCGCGGCCTCCCGCTCGGCCTTGGTTGCCCCGCCTCCTCCTCCGATGGCGGGGGAGAGGACGGGGCGAGCTCGAATGTTGTTCTTCCACCACGCGGGGAAGACGTCGTCGATTCCGCCGCCGGCGGGCGGGATGTCGGCCGCCATTGTCGTCGTCACGCGGCGGTGGAAGGAGTATCATGTCGTAGCTGCCGTCGAGAGACATGAACTCGAGACTCCCGAAACGGAGCACCGTCCCGGGTTGGAGAGGTCATTGGAGACTGCCCATCTGGAGCTTGACGGGAAACTGCTCGTCAACACGCAGCAGGCCCCTACCTGGCGCGCCAACTGTCGGCGTTTCGAGACCGGGGGGTCCCTAAGCCGACGAGTGAGTGTGCCGCGTGCCCCAGCCCAGATGGGTCGAGCGCGTGGGCGAGCGCGAAGGGGGGAAAGCGAGGTGGCCGGCGGCGAGTCGTGAGAGAGGTGGAAATCCCGCGGCCTTCGTGTTCGTCCCGCGCCCAGGTCGGGTGCGCTTGCAGTAGGGGGTTACAAGCGTCCACGCGGGTGAGGGAAGCGAGCGGCCCCAAGAGAGCGCCTGCCCCGTCCTCGTCCCCGCGCAACCAACCCTCTCTAAGAAGGCCCTGGTCCATCCTTTTATAGGCGTAAGGAGAGGATCCAGGTGTACAATGGGGGTGTAGCAGAGTGCTACGTGTCTAGCGGGGGAGAGCTAGCGCCCTAAGTACATGCCAAGGTGGCAGCCGGAGAGATCTTGGCACCCAGCTGGTGTGGTGTCGTGGCTGTCGGAGGAGCAACGAAGCCTGGCGGAGGGATAGATGTCGGAGCGGTTGGGTCCTTGCTGACGTCCCCCTGCTTCCGTAAGGGAGCTAAGAGCCACCGTCGTCACCGGGCTAGCGGGGCGTCATCATTACCTATCTGGCGGAGCTAGCCAGATGGGACACCGGACTTGTTCTCTGCGGCCCGAGTCAGCTCGGGGTAGGGTGATGATGGCGCTTCCTGTTGACGTGGCGGGCTTGTGCCCTAGGTCGGGCGACGTGGAGGCTCCTCCGAAGCCGAGGTTGAGTCTGTCTTTCGTGGCCGAGGCCGAGCCCGAGCTCCTGGGTCGGGCGAGGCGGAGGTCGTTCGGCAGAGGCCAGGGCGGAGTCCGACCCCTGGGGTCGGGCGAAGCGGAGTTCGTCGTCTTCTGGGGCCTAGCCCGAGTCCAAGCCCTGGGTCGGGCGGAGCGGAGTTCGCCGTCTTCCGGGGCCTTAGCCCGAGTCCGAGCCCTGGGTCGGGCGGAGCGGAGTTCGCCGTCTTCCGGGGCCTTAGCCCGAGTCCGAGCCCTGGGTCGGGCGGAGCGGAGTTCGCCGTCTTCCGGGGCCTTAGCCCGAGTCCGAGCCCTGGGTCGGGCGGAGCGGAGTTCGCCGTCTTCCGGGGCCTTAGCCCGAGTCCGAGCCTTGGGTCGGGCGGAGCGGAGTTCGCCGTCTTCCGAGGCCTTAGCCCGAGTCCGAGCCCTGGGTCGGGCGGAGCGGAGTTCATCGTCTTCCGGGGCCTTAGCCCAAGTCCGAGCCCTGGGTCGGGCGGAGCTTCCTATGGCGCCTTTGGCAAGGCCTGACTGCCTGTCAATCTCACTCTATCAAGTGGCATTGCAGTCGGAGTGGTGCAGGCGGCGCTGTCCTTCTGTCAGACCGGTCAGTGGAGCGGCGAAGTGACGGCGGTCACTTCGGCTCTGCCGGGGGGCGCGCGTCAGGATAAAGGTGTCAGGCTACCTTTGCGTTAAATGCTCCTGCGACTCGGTCGGTCGGCGCGGCGATTTAGTCAGGGTTGCTTCTTAGCGAAGGCAAGGCCTCGGGCGAGCCGGAGATGTGTCCGCCGCTAAAAGGGGGCCTCGGGCGAGACGGAAACACCTCGGGGTCGGCTGCCCTTGCCCGAGGCTAGGCTCGGGCGAGGCTTGATCGAGTCGCTCGTATGGACTGATCCCTGACTTAATCGCACCCATCAGGCCTCTGCAGCTTTATGCTGATGGGGGTTACCAGCTGAGAATTAGGCGTCTTGAGGGTACCCCTAATTATGGTCCCCGACAATAGTTCACTGGATGCGAAGTGGTTTTGGACTAAGGCATGGAGGGAGCAACACCTCAAAAAAAGACAGCAGAAGACTCATATATAGAAGACTTACAAACATTAAGCAAAGTCTGAGACATAAGGACTAGAAGAGCCAAAGCAAAGGAGATTGATGAATACGATGATTGACTGCTTCGGGTGCACCGGACCAGTCTAGTGTGCACCAGACTGGTTACACAGAATGTGTATTCTAGGCACCTGAGTCAGGTGGCGCACTAGACCCATCTAGTGTACACCGGACCCATCCAGTGTACACCGGACCAATGGCTCAATGGCCAGCAATGGCTAGTCTTCAACAGTCATTTGACGTGGCAGTTCATCAGACCTCTAGCGGGCGCAAAGAATTTGTTAGACAACCAACTACTAGCTGACACGGAGGAGCACCCGATTGGTGTAATACCCACTTTGTGAATAAAGAAAAGAAAGGGATATCATCATTTGGTTTGCCATCTTACCATTATAACATGGGATTAACCCTAATCAAAAGGACAAGATATCTAATAAAAATATTTAATGCATCCTGTTGGAAATTTTGTTTGTCGTGCATTAAGTAATAGCCATAAGTATATTGTTGGGGGCTTGTTCTCAAATGCTTCGGTCAGAACAAGGCAACACAGAAAATATTAAATATTAAGGTTCTTCGTCCTCCACTTCATTATATCCCTTCTGGATATAAGGAACTTCGGACGAAGGTTACGAAGGACGTACCTTCGTAAACATAATAACGTAGGGTGAAGCATTCATATAAATCATGAGGTATAAAATGGACATTCAAATGTTAACATAGAATCATTTCCATTTCTATTAATGCGAATGAATACAAATGACAAATGTACCTTCGGTCTTGAGGAAGGCAGGAGTACAAGTGTGATGCGAAGGCAAATGACAGGTTCGCGTGAACAGTACAGAGGTACTGTTCATCTATTTATAGGCACAGGTCGCAGCCTGTGACAAATTACAATTATGCCCCTTACAAAAGTTTACAACATTGACTCAGACCTATAAGTATAAAAAGGTCATTCTATCTCTATGTCGGTTTGAAACGCCGAAGCTCCATGAAAAGGAACCTTCGGCCATCTCCTGGAGACAACTTCAGCCGAAGCTGCTTCTTCGTGTGAGACCTTCGGCGCACCGAAGCACGACCCCAACAGTAGCCCCTTTCGCGGTGCTAGATCGTTTTTCGTAACGAGCTTGACCCGTGAAAAAAGCCTCTTCAGCTTCGGGAAGCCGAAGGTCCAAAAAACACCTTCCCTGAGCTCGTTGCGGAGAAACGATCCGTCTTCCGAGCGCGTGCCAGGCCCACTTTGCAGAATTACTGTTTGACCTTTGCGGTCCACTGCACAGCGAGTATAAGTGACTGCCCGCGTGGTGCAAAAATCCTGCCGCTTCGCCTTCTTACCTGCAGCACTATATAAACAAATGGGTAGGTGTGAAGTTACCACAGCATTCATTGCTATTTGCACTGTTTTGCTGCCAAAATTTTCCACCATAGCTGAAGCTTGAGTCTCAGAATCGAACGAAGGTCCGTTTCGACGCCTGCTTCGTCAGAAAGAAGAGCTTCGGAGAAAAGAAAAAGGAAAAAAGTTTCTGACTTCCCCAAACTCAGAATCAAATGGCGAGAGTACGATCTACTGCCAAAGTTGTACGTGAGGGAGACGAAGCCGAAGGTTCGGACACTGTGCCCATCTCCGAAGCGATGCAGCGTTCCGGTCTAGTGACTGCGGAAGAAGTACCTGCTGCTGAAGCAAACCTGACAACTGCTGAAGGAGAAGAAGAAAACATTGAAGGGACTGACTCGGAAGATGACTACCACATTGCTATGCCCAGCAAGCCCAGTCACCTGGATTTTGGGAAATCAACTGTTTCAAAAGCTGATCTTTCGAAGATGGTAAAAGCAGGTTATTTCAATGAAGATCAGAAGAAGCTACTCCGCTTCGGGGGAGAAGAAACCACCCCGAAGCCAGGGAAGGATGAGATTGTTATCTTCAAGAGCTTTTTAAAGGCTGGGCTTAGATTCCCTCTTCACAATATTATTGCGGAGATACTGAAAAAGTTTGGTATCTACTTTCATCAATTGACTCCTAACGCCATCGTTAGGCTCAATGTTTATATCTGGGCCCTCCGAAGCCAAGCTGTGGAACCATTTGCCGACAGCTTCTGCCGAGTTCACGAATTACATTACCAAACAAAGGCCAGAAAGGATGGGCTACATGATAATTTCGGTTGCTATAATTTTGCCTACCGGAAGACAACAAAGTGTCCTGTCATCAGCTACCGAAGCAAATGGCCAGCAGGCTGGAAATCTGAGTGGTTCTATGTAAAAGTTGACGAAGACAAAGAAAAATTGGTACAAAGCCCTCTGGATTTAATCTTCGGAGAGACGAGGCCACGCTGCCGCATCGGCGATCTAGAAGGTCCCACCTGGGCTGCTCTGGGTGAATTTGAAATTATTTCAAAACATATTGGCACCAGGGATCTAGTTCAGGAGTTCTTGGCATTCAGAGTTTTCCCTACTCTAAAAGAGTGGGAAATGCCGAAGCTGGAGGGAGAGAAGAAGATGGGGGAGCTTATCCGGCTTCCTTATCACTTCAAGTTTAAAAAGTACTTCAAAAAACCCTGCAAAGAGTGGTTAGACACTGTTGAGGTGATGTGCAATGAAATCCTGGGGAACTACTCCAAAAAAGAGGATCAACTAATGACAGCGGCCTTCGGTGCCCGACCGAAGCGAAGGTTGAATCGAGTGCTTGATGCCCTGGGCTTCGAGTACCCAGATTATGAGCAGTTGAACAAGGGTGCCGAGGGTCATAAAAGAAAAAGAGTAGCCGAAACTCTGATCAGGGATGAAGAAAGACCAGCAAAGGAGAAGAAAATACCCAAGAAAAGAAAAATATCCACTCCGAAGCGCAAATCACCCGAAGAAGAGGGGACCCCCACACCGCCTTCTACCAGCGACGTGGAGGAAATTTTAAAGGTAATGACTGAACCCATGCCCACGAAGCTAAGTCCATTAGGGCTCCAACTGACGAAGCTTTTTCAAAAGGTGGACGAGCCGGATCAAACGAAGATAAACAAACCCAAGCGGCAAAGAATTATTGCGGTAACTGAAGTTATCGACAAGACGCCGCCTAGGGCGTCAATTCAGAAAACAGCAGCTGCTGAAGGTACAGCAATTGTCGAAGGCGCACCTTCGGAGGTCGCGGCTACCGAAGCCGCTACAGCCGAAGATACAAACTTAGAAACTACCATTGAGGACATTAACAAGATTTTGGAAGACATAGCTGCAGAAGAAGCTGGTGCTACTACTGAAAAAACCATGGCCACAGTGCCTGAGAAAGGAAAAGAAATAGCCGAAGAAACTTCGGACGACGAAGCCTACTCCTTCCAGAATTTAGTTGGGCAAAAACTGACGAAGGATGAAATAGAAGAACTCAAGGACTATGCCAGATCTTGTGGCTACAAGCCAGGAGCCCTTCTATTTGGAGGTATTGATGACGAAAAATTGGGCTGCATTCGAGACCAGACTGGAGCTAAGGTAATCGGTACTCTATCAAAGAGTATCGGTTTTCCGAAGCTAGAAACAGACATCAGCCGCTACCGACGACAACATATCGTCGGCAGCTTATTTTACTCCAACTTCAAGGTAAACGACCTTTTCTCTGATTTTTATTGCTGTTAATAATGAAAATGTTACCAACGTAAGTTGTTTCTGTGCAGAGCATGCTACTGAGCAAAGCTCTGAAAATGCAACAAGATTTGGAGGACAAAAAACACGAAGCTATAATTGAAAACTTAGAAAGCAAAATAAAAGAACAATCTGCCATCATTGAAAAGAAAGACTTCGAGCTCCAATCCGCCGAAGGCCTGCTGGCAGAGACTGAGGCTAAGGTATCAGAATTGAATTCGAAGCTTATCAGTCAATCAGAACAATTCAATCAGGAGAAGCTGGAGCTTAATTCGAAACTTAAAGCCGAAGTCCAGACCAGTTCAGAGTTGAAGAAATCGTTAGCAAGCCTTCAAGACAAATGCTTAAAATTTAGCAACAATTGTATTGGGCGATTAAAAAAGATATTCTACTCTGTTGGAGCCAGCAGCGGGAAATTTAACCCTTCAGCGGAAAATTTACCAGAGGCCTTCGATCATATCGAAGCCGAAATCGAAGAACTTGACGAAGTTATAGCCGGGCACGGCGACTTCTGTGCCTGGGTAGCTTCTCGGGGTACCGCTGCTGCATTCCTGAAGGCCGGCTGCGAACACGGAAAAATTGTCAACAGGCCCAACTTCACCCTATCTCCATCAATCCTGGATGATATACCTGACCTCGCCCGAAGCATCTCCAATAGATTTATAAAAATGATATGGACAAAAGGCGGGCGGGAGAAGGCTGGAGACGAAGCCCGAAGTCATCTTGAACCAGTAAGAATTGATACTTCGTACTTACCTTTTCCTTTGCACTTTATTTTTACTCACGATTCCTTGATTTATGTAGGATGACGAAGGTGAAGATGATGCCTAAGATATGTCGCCGAAGCTGTGCCGAAGCTGAAGCTTAATGAAGATCAGTAGAAATGTACTATAGAAAAAAAACTTAGGATACTTTTGTAACAACTTTTGTAAATATATTTAAACTGTTCTCAAGGAACTTTGTACATACCTTGTAATATATTCTTACCCTTCGATTGAGGCGCTTTGATGTGGACGAAATCAATATTTTGAGCCGAAGGCGAAAAAACACCTTCCCTTCTTTTCGTACACAACGAAACATAAAAGCAATTCTTCTTTTCGCCGAGCAACGAAGCTTGTCTCTTTTGTATACAACAAAGCATAAAAGCAATTCTTCTTTTTACCGAAGCTTCTCTTTTTTGTACACAACATAGCATAACGAATAAAAAACCACTTCTCCGAAGCTTTTCTTTTACATAACGAATCATAAAAAACCACTTCTCCGAAGCTTTTCTTTTTGCCGAAGCAACCACTTAGGATCACAAATGCTATGAATGAATGCTTATGCATGCAAATGCCATGATGTAATGTAATGTGCGAATGAATGTCCGAAGCGTATGTCCGAAGCCACATTCTCAACCATTACTTCTTTAGAACCAACCACACATCAGCTCTGCATTCCCTTAGGAACGACTTTGGAGCATCTTTGCCTTTTACTTAGGCAGTATCAGCGTTGACTTTTCGCTGTAAGCTCTGCATCCCCTTAGGGACGTCTTTGGAGCTTCTTCGCCTTTTACTTAGGCGGTATAAGCTCTGCATTCCCTTAGGAACGTCTTTTGAGCTTCTTCGCCTTTTACTTTCGGCGGAATCAGCGTTGACTTTTCGCTGTGAGCTCTGCATCCCCTTAGGGACGTCTTCGGAGCTTTTTCTCTTTTTTCAGTTTCGGCACTCGATGGTGCGCTCTCAGCCTTTACATTTACATTCTTTGGGGGATTTTGCTCTTATAAATCTAAAAAGGAAAATTACATATGATGGCCCCATTAAAAACCTTTCTCCCCCTTTAGAAAGGAAAAGGGTGCCATGAAAAAGAAAAAGAAAAAACATAAAAAATTACATCGAGTTATACATGGAATCGCCGAAGCTCATCCGCATTCCAAGATCTTGGAATTTCATTGCCATCCATGTCCTTCAGTCTGTATGAACCAGGCCTTGACGAAGATGCTACTAAGAAAGGCCCTTCCCATTTCAATTGTAGCTTGCCCACTGTATCCGGGTTGGCCACTCTCCGAAGCACCAAGTGTCCCGGCTCAATATTTTTTAGCCGGACCTTTCTATCTCGCCATTTAACTGTTTCAGCCTGGTATTTATTGATATTCTCAACGGCCTGAAGCCTGATCCCTTCTAAGGCATCTTTTTCCACGAGACAAGTATCTTCGGAACCTGATTCTGCCGAAGCTACCACTCTTATTGATCCGGCTTTGGCTTCTTCCGGGGTTATTGCTTCGTCACCAAATAACAACTTAAATGGGGTAAAGCCTGTAGACCTTGATGTTGTTGTATTGTGGCTCCACACCACTTTGGTCAACTGATCTGGCCACTTTCCCCTTGGTTGATTAAAGATTAGCTTCATTATTCCTGTCATTATGATGCCGTTGGCCCTTTCAACAAGCCCATTCGACTCCGGATGCCTGACTGATGCAAAGTGGATCTTCGTGCCAATTTGATCACAAAAATTTCTGAAATCTTCGGAGTCGAACTGCGTTCCATTATCTACAGTGATGGCCTTCGGTACTCCGAAGCGACAGACAATGTTCTGCCAGAAAAACTTTTGGACAGTGGCCGAAGTTATTGTGGCCAATGGTTTCGCCTCAATCCACTTGGAAAAATACTCCACAGCCACTATAACATATTTCAGATTGCCTTGAGCCGGTGGTAATGGACCCAGCAAGTCGAGGCCCCACCTTTGCAATGGCCAGACGGGCTGTATCAACTGTGTCAAAGACGAAGGTTGCTTCTGATCTCTCGCACATTTCTGACAACCTTCGCACTTTTGAACCAACTCCGCTGCGTCCGAAGCTGCCTTCGGCCAATAAAACCCTTGGCGAAAAACTTTTCCAAGTAACGGCCTAGATCCGATGTGGGATCCACACAGGCCTGCATGTATTTCTTTCATTAACTCTATACCTTCGGTTCTAGACAAGCACTTGAGCAGCGGGGCACAAACTCCATGCTTGTATAATTCCCCTTTTATCATGACATACGGACGAGCTCTTGCCTCTATCCTTTTATTATAAGCTTCGTCATCTGATAAGAAGTTACCCTGAAGGTAAGAGATTATTTCAGTTCTCCAATCTTCACTGTACACAGGAGAAATGTTAAGGACTGCTCTTTCAAGTAGCTCCACTGAAGGTGCCTTTATTGTTTCGAAAAACACATCCGAAGGTAGCGGCAGCCCCTGTGCCGCAGACTTGGCCAACAAATCAGCATGCTCATTTTGTCCTCGAGGGATATTCTTAACAGAAAATCCTTCGAAGGAAGCTTCGATCCTTCGGACCGTGTCTAGGTACTTTTCAAGCTTCGGGTCTTTAGCCTTGCAACTTTTGTCAATATGACCCGAAACAACCTGGGAATCAGTTTTAAGAATCGCCCTTCTGATTCCCATTGCCTTTAGTTTCCGAAGACCCAGGAGCAGGGCTTCGTACTCAGCGATATTATTTGTGCAGCTGAAGTCAAGTCTTGCTGCATAGCAAGTTTTAACCTTGGACGGAGAGACCAACACAGCAGCTGCACCTGCTCCGAAGGTTCCCCAAGAGCCATCACAAAACACTGTCCATGCTTCGGCATCTTTATTCGCTTCTTCGTCCTGAGCCCCTGGCGTCCAGTCGGCAATGAAATCTGCCAATGCTTGAGATTGAATTGAGGATCTATGCACATAATCAATGTAAAATTCATTGAGTTCCGCAGCCCATTTTCCAATACGCCCAGTAGCTTCTCTATTCCTTATGATGTCCTTCAACGGCTGCGAAGAAGGTACAATAATGTTGTATGCCTGAAAGTAATGCCGAAGCTTCCTGGATGCCATTAAAACGGCATACAACACCTTCTCCAGCTCTGTATAATTTTTCTTTGAGACACTGAGGACCTCTGATACAAAATATACTGGGACCTGCTTCTTGACCTGTCCATCAAACTTCTCCTGGACAAGTGCCGCACTTACTGCTGAATGCGAAGCTGCCACATACAACAACAGAGGAACCCCTGGCGTTGGTGGAGTTAATGTTGTGAGATCTATTAAGTATTGCTTGAGCTCTTCGAAGGCTTTTTGTTGACTCGGGCCCCATTGAAAGACTTCAGCTGACTTCAGCACCTCGAAGAATGGTAGGTTTCTTTCTGCTGATCTGGATATAAATCTGTTGAGAGATGCCAGCCTTCCTGTCAATCTTTGGGCCCCCTTCCTTGTGGTTGGTGGCTCCATTCGAAGTATAGCTTCGATTTTATTTGGGTTAGCTTCGATTCCCTTTGTTGAAACCAAGCATCCAAGAAATTTACCCTTCTTCACTCCGAAAACACATTTTTCTGGATTCAGCTTCAGACCAGCTTGTCTGAAGCTGGCGAAAGTCTCCTGCAGATCAGCAATATGATTTTCTTGCTTCGTGCTCTTTACAATGATGTCATCGACATAAGTCAACACATTTCTGCCTATCTGAGATTGGAGAACCTTCGCAGTCATTCTGCTGAAACTCCCTCCAGCATTCTTGAGCCCCTCAGGCATCCGAAGATAGCAATATGTACCACTTGGGGTTATGAAGCTAGTCTTCGGCTCATCTTCCTTCTTCATCCAGATTTGATGATAGCCTGAGTAGCAGTCCAGGAGACTCATGAGCTCCGAAGAAGCTGCTGCATCAACTAAAGAATCTATCCTTGGCAGCGGGAATTCATCCTTCGGACAAGCCTTGTTGAGATCTGTGAAATCAATACACATTCTCCACTTGCCATTGGCCTTCTTCACCATAACAGTGTTAGCTAGCCACTCTGGATACTTCACTTCTCTGATAACTCCTGCACTGAGGAGTCTTTTCACTTCATTGCGAGCCCCTTCGGCCTTGTCATCAGACATTTTCCGAAGCCTCTGCTTTCGGGGTCTGAAGGATGGGTCAACATTGAGCGAATGTTCAATAACATCCCGATTCACTCCACAAAGATCATTGGCTGACCATGCAAAAACATCTTTGTTGTTGAATAAAAACCTTATCAAGGTTTTCTCCTGGTCTTCAGATAATTGCGAGCCCAATAGCACCTTTTGCTCTGCTATATCTTCACACAATAACATGGGCTTCGGCTGATCTGCTGAAGCTGCCTTCTCCCTCCTGAATTTGTACTGTTCACAAGCTTCAGCTCCATCTATGTTATGGATTGCCTTGGAGTCAGTCCAGCTTCCTTCGGCCCTTCTAGCAGCTTCCTGGCTTCCATGAATAGCAATAGGCCCTTGGTCCGAAGGTATCTTCATGCAGAGATAAGCTGGGTGAAGAATTGCTTCGAAGGCATTAAGAGTTCCGCGACCAATGATAGCATTGTAAGGATACTCCATGTCAACAATATCAAACACAATTTGCTCAGTCCTTGTGTTGTTAACAAATCCGAAGGTTACCGGCATGGTAATCTTCCCAAGTGCTACAATCTGTCGCCCTCCGAAGCCACAAAGAGGGTGCGTAGCATCATGAACCTTGTCTTCGGGCTCTTGCATTTGCTTGAAGGCTTTAGCAAATATAATGTCAGCCGCACTGCCTGTATCAACTAGGACATTGTGGACCAAAAATCCTTTGATCACGCAAGAGATAACCATGGCATCATTGTGGGGATAATCCTTAAGCTGAAGGTCTTCCTGAGAGAAGGTAATTGGAATATGGGACCATTTTGACTTGATGAAGGGTCCCTGCACTCCAACATGCTGCACCCTTCTCTGAGCCTCCTTCTTCTGCTTCTTGTTAGCCGGCTCTGAGCAAGAACCACCTGTTATCGGGAGCACCAGCTTCGAAGCCGAAGCAGCTCCAGCTTGATTGTTGAACGAAGCCATCAGCTCAGAAAAGTGGAAGTGAGTTCACCGGAGGTGGGCACCAATGTTGGGGGCTTGTTCTCAAATGCTTCGGTCAGAACAAGGCAACACAGAAAATATTAAATATTAAGGTCCTTCGTCCTCCACTTCATTATATCCCTTCTGGATATAAGGAACTTCGGACGAAGGTTACGAAGGACGTACCTTCGTAAACATAATAACGTAGGGTGAAGCATTCATATAAATCATGAGGTATAAAATGGACATTCAAATGTTAACATAGAATCATTTCCATTTCTATTAATGCGAATGAATACAAATGACAAATGTACCTTCGGTCTTGAGGAAGGCAGGAGTACAAGTGTGATGCGAAGGCAAATGACAGGTTCGCGTGAACAGTACAGAGGTACTGTTCATCTATTTATAGGCACAGGTCGCAGCCTGTGACAAATTACAATTATGCCCCTTACAAAAGTTTACAACATTGACTCAGACCTATAAGTATAAAAAGGTCATTCTATCTCTATGTCGGTTTGAAACGCCGAAGCTCCATGAAAAGGAACCTTCGGCCATCTCCTGGAGACAACTTCAGCCGAAGCTGCTTCTTCGTGTGAGACCTTCGGCGCACCGAAGCACGACCCCAACATATATTAATGGAAATATAATAATGGCTTGAAATGTGGATTGAACCTCAAGTTAAAATTAGGGTTTGAAAATAGGGAAGGAAAGAAAAGACAAAGAGAAAGGATATAAAATATAAAGAAAATTTATATAACTCCAAAAATGCTACTATTAATTTAGCAATATAATTTGAGGATAAATTTGACACAATATTTGAATTTAAATTTGAATTTAAAGTGGAATTTGGGAATAAAGAAAAGAAAATAAGAAAAGAAGGACAAATTGAAATTATAAAAAAGAAAAGGATGCCATGAACCCTAACTGGGCCGTTTCTAACAGGCCGACCCATTTACCTCCGCCTCAGCCGCTGCGTCGATCCCACCCACCGCGCACACAACCTCAACTCATCGCACTGCCGTGTGGGGCCCTTCGCCAGTGTCTGCACGCGTGTTGCCCCTGGGCGGCAGACTGGTCTTGTGGGCGCGTTTCAATTCTGTTGGGTGGGGCCCGGTTGTCATGATCCTCTTCTCCGGCATGGCATCGCTTTGACCGGGCGCCACACCGAACTCCGTAATGGCCGCATGCCGCCGCAAGACCCGGGCGATCCGAACTCACCGCGCAGCCCACTCCATGCTCTCCACGGTTGGCTCCCTATTTGCTCGCTAGCTGACCTCCTCTACCACATGAAGAACTCGCACATCCCTCTGTTCGTGGGCCATTCCTGTACCCGTTTCTCCCCGTCTGGTGGCCGGCTGAACATCAGCTCCGGCATGCGGGGGTGGAGGGTGCGCCTGATTCGGCTGTACCATCGGGTACTAGAACCAGCGCCCCTCGCCTCTCGCCATATCTTGCAGCTTGCCCTGGGTTTCCTGTGCTTCGTGTGCGTCTCACCGGTGAGAGGGGAGAGAAAACTGAGCGCCGTCGTGGAGACGGGGGAAACGCGACTTGCCGCCTATCGCTCCTTGGAGTTGTGTCCTAGGGGTTCTCCAGGCTTGGAGGAGGGAGGTTGAAGCCGCTTCGCCGGGGTTTCATGTCCAACTCTATGGGAATTCCTCGCCGCTAGGAAATACCCTGCCGCGGACCGCGGGAGCCCGTGGCCAAGACGGTCCTCGCTGCTAGCTTGGGTGAGACCACCTATACTCGCCTCACAATCTTCTACTCTTCATTTTGCGGTTGCCGGAGTGAGGTTTTTGGTCGGGATTTGAGATTTGGGCGTGGCCCGGCAATGGCTCTGCCGTGGGGCGGGAGTGCCGCCGCCGTCGCTGTGTTACACGCACGCGCGCTGTTGCCGTCGAGCGACTATTGATCCAGACCGTTGATCTGATACTGAGCGGGTGCGATTAGGTCTTAGAAATACCACTTTGGCGTGTTGAATCTGGGACGTTGATCCGATTGTGTGCATGCAAGATTAGATCGCCGTATGTACCCCTTCATCGTTTAATTCCCAGCCATCGATTCCTTGATCAACGGCTCTGGGTGCTCTGAAGTTATAATAGCCATGAAACAATTGCTAAAGAGACCCCGGAAAACTTGCTATTCAACCCGCCATCCACCGCGGGGTAGATCTGTGTGTTGGGACTTTTCGCACATTAACCCCCGAACTTTCCTGTAATTGAGGCCCAGTCCAGAGGGCAGAGAAAATCATATAATTAATTATAGAAATTGAATTTTAGTGCAAGAATAAATTCAGAAACTTGATTAATCCCTAGAAAATTCATATGAAGTCTAAATCAATCCATTCCAATTTCTATAATTTTATAATAATATTATTTATCAATTAGTGCCACTGTTTTGACAGGAAAGTCACATTAAAATTTATATCCTATTTAATCTTGTACAAAACACATAGAATCTTTAGAAATTCATAACTTAAAATCTATAATTCCGAATTGACTCATTCCAGTTGCGTTAGTCTCGTTTAAATATTTACTATATTGTCGGCGTTTCGAGACCGGGGGGTCCCTAAGCCGACGAGTGAGTGTGCCGCGTGCCCCAGCCCAGATGGGTCGAGCGCGTGGGCGAGCGCGAAGGGGGGAAAGCGAGGTGGCCGAAGACGAGTCGTGAGAGAGGTGGAAATCCCGCGGCCTTCGTGTTCGACCCGCGCCCAGGTCGGGTGCGCTTGCAGTAGGGGGTTACAAGCGTCCACGCGGGTGAGGGAAGCGAGCGGCCCCAAGAGAGCGCCTGCCCCGTCCTCGTCCCCGCGCGGCCAACCTTCTCTAAGAAGGCCCTGGTCCTTCCTTTTATAGGCGTAAGGAGAGGATCCAGGTGTACAATGGGGGTGTAGCGGAGTGCTACGTGTCTAGCGGGGGATAGCTAGCGCCCTAAGTACATGCCAAGGTGGCAGCCGGAGAGATCTTGGCACCCAACTGGTGTGGTGTCGTGGCTGTCGGAGGAGCAACGGAGCCTGGTGGAGGGACAGCTGTCGGAGCGGTCGGGTCCTTGCTGACGTCCCCCTGCTTCCGTAAGGGAGCTGAGAGCCGCCGTCGTCACCGGGCTAGCGGGGCGTCATCATTGCCTATCTGGCGGAGCTAGCCAGATGGGACACCGGTCTTGTTCTCTGCGGCCCGAGTCGGCTCGGGGTAGCGTGATGATGGCGCTTCTTGTTGATGTGGCGGGCTTGTGCCCTAGGTCAGGCGACGTGGAGGCTCCTCCGAAGCCGAGGTCGAGTCTGTCTTTTGTGGCCGAGGCCGAGCTCCTGGGTCGGGCGAGGCGGAGGTCGTTCGGCAGAGGCCAGGGCGGAGTCCGACCCCTGGGGTCGGGCGAAGCGGAGTTCGTCGTCTTCTGGGGCCTAGCCCGAGTCCGAGCCCTGGGTCGGGCGGAGCGGAGTTCGCCGTCTACCGGGGCCTTAGCCCGAGTCCGAGCCCTGGGTCGGGCGGAGCGGAGTTCGCCGTCTTCCGGGGCCTTAGCCCGAGTCCGAGCCCTGGGTCGGGCGGAGCGGAGTTCGCCGTCTTCCGGGGCCTTAGCCCGAGTCCGAGCCCTGGGTCGGGCGGAGCGGAGTTCGCTGTCTTCCGAGGCCTTAGCCCGAGTCCGAGCCCTGGGTCGGGCGGAGCGGAGTTCGCCGTCTTCCGAGGCCTTAGCCCGAGTCTGAGCCCTGGGTCAGGCGGAGCGGAGTTCGCCGTCTTCCGGGGCCTTAGCCCGAGTCCGAGCCCTGGGTCGGGCGGAGCGGAGTTCGCCGTCTTCCGAGGCCTTAGCCTGAGTCCGAGCCCTGGGTCGGGCGGAGCGGAGTTCGTCGTCTTCCGGGGCCTTAGCCCGAGTCCGAGCCCCGGGTCGGGCGGAGCTTCCTATGGTGCCTTTGGCAAGGCCTGACTGCCTGTCAGTCTCACTCTGTCAAGTGGCACTGCAGTCGGAGTGGCGCAGGCGGCGCTGTCCTTCTGTCAGACCGGTCAGTGGAGCGGCGAAGTGACGGCGGTCACTTCGGCTCTGCCGGGGGGGCGCGCGTCAGGATAAAGGTGTCAGGCTACCTTTGTGTTAAATGCTCCTGCGACTCGGTCGGTCGGCACAGCGATTTAGTCAGGGTTGCTTCTTAGCGAAGGCAAGGCCTCGGGCGAGCCGGAGATGTGTTCGCCGCTAAAAGGGGGCCTCGGGCGAGACGGAAACACCTCGGGGTCGGCTGCCCTTGCCCGAGGTTAGGCTCGGGCGAGGCGTGATCGAGTCGCTCGTATGGACTGATCCCTGACTTAATCGCACCCATCAGGCCTCTGCAGCTTTATGCTGATGGGGGTTACCAGCTGAGAATTAGGCGTCTTGAGGGTACCCCTAATTATGGTCCCCGACAGTAGCCCCCGAGCCTCGAAGGGAGTGTTAGCACTCGCTTGGAGGCTTTCGTCGCACTTTTTTGCAAGGGGACCAGCCTTTCTCGGTTGCATTTTGTTCCGGTGGGTGCGCGCGAGCGCACCCGCCGGGTGTAGCCCCCGAGGCCTCGGAGGAGTGGTTTCACTCCTTTGAGGTCTTAATGCCTTGCGTGATGCTTCGGCTGGTCTGGTGGTTCCCTCATGCGAACTGGCCATAGCCCGGGTGCACGGTCGGGGCCCAAGTTCTCGGGCTGGTATGTTGACGCTGTCAACGGTTCGGCCGGAGCCGGGTTTGCGAGAGCAGCCCCCGAGCCTCCGCACAGGGCGAGAGGGTGATCAGGGACAGACTCGGCTTTTTTACATACGCCCCTACGTCGCCTTTCCGCAAGGAGGTGGGGGGGAGAGCGCCATGTTACCCTCGATGGGCACCGAACATGGTGTCTCCGGTGAGCTGCAAGCGGGTAATCCGAGTGGACGTCCGTGCCCCGTTCGTTGGGGGTCGGCTAGGGGCCCAGAGGCACACCCAAAAGTACCTGCGGGTGATCTGCTGGCCCCGGTCCCCTGGCGACGGGGTCCGAGGGCTCGATGCCTCCCTCTGATGGGATTCCGTTACAAAATCGCTCCCGCTGGTCTCGGAAATGTCCTAGGGTACCTCGGGAGCGCAGCCCGAGCCTTGGTTATGTATCGAACGTACCCCTGGTCATCCCTCGCTCGGTGTCTGAGGCGACTGTGAACCCTTCGGGGGCAAGCCTTCGAACCCCTGATCAGTAATGGGCTCGGAGCCTAAGTAGCCTGAGGCGGCCGTGGAACCCTTCGGGGGGCCAGCCTTCGAACCTCTGACCAGTAGTGGGTGTAGGGCCCACGCGATCTAAGGCGGCTGTTGAACCCTTCGGGGGGCCAGCCTTCGAACCCCTGATCAGTAAGGAGGCTCGGAGCCTGGTTCCTTCACGGGGAAGGACCCCTTTCGGGGTATCCCCCTTTCCCGGTCCCTGTCGCAAGAGATAGAGAAAGAGGAAAAAAAGGAAAAAAGGATACAAAACCGAACGACGCGGCGTACCTTTTTTGGCGCGGTTGTTTCGGCGAAGGCGAAGCGTCGCCCGCTGCTCCTGCCAGAAGCGCCGCCTGTCCAGCCGCGGAGTTAATGCGACGGGGCGAGTAGTTGGCAGGGCTGCCGTTGTGCGTGCGCGAGCCGTTCGAGGAACGGATCACGGGCGCGTTGTCTTCACGCCGTGAGAGGGGGTTCTCTTGCTGCCTCCGGATGGGACGTGAGCTTGGCTGACGACGTGACCGCTGCTCCCGCGCGCCTGCCACCGTCATTACTGCCGGCCCACCTTTGGCCGCGTTGGCCGCCGCGTCAGGCTGGCGCTGCTGGGTCGCGCGCTGGGTCGCCTCGAGTCGCGGTATTGGTTCTGCAATCGAGGAGGCGCGGTGGTGGCACAGGCGGTACAGTTGCTTGCATGCAGCATCCGGCGCGCCGGTCGCGCGACGCGTGGGCCTGGGCCTCCATGCTGGCGTGTCGGGAGTCGGAGAAGCGCGTCCACTTGGCGCGGTTGCATGCTGCCTGCATGGCTGCCCGCCCCTTTCGCCCGTTGGTCTGGGCGAAAGTGGAGGGTCACTTGTAACCGCTGGGCGGTTGCGTGCACCACGCGCGGCGGTTTGGCTTTTTCTGCTCGGAGCCGGTCTGCATGACATGCGGGACCCAGCCCCCGCGCCGCAGGGGAGGGCTTTGGAGCGTGTTGGAGAAGACTCAGCCCGTGACGGTTGGGGGTGCAAGCAGGGAGAGTCGCCTTTAAAAGGAGGGCGACCCCTTCCGTAAGGCGACCATGTCTTCTTGCTCCCTTATGCACCGTATCTTTCCACCTTCCAAGCCCCCGGATGGGGGAAACCGCCGTCTTTTTCGCCTCATCGTTGGAGGAACGCAACTCCGTGGGAGTTGGTACCTTTCAGCCATCGTTCGGCTTCAAGGATTTTCATCACACAGCCCGGTTGCTCCCCTCCGCTGGTGGTCACCCAAGACGGTGACCTCCAGCTCCTGGATGGGGAAAGGCAAACCGGGCTGTGATCCCGGTCCCGCCCTCAGTGTTGAGGGTGTTCGTCATCCTCGCTGGGGTAGGGGGCGAGGCGAGCCAGGGCTCCACCTCCTGCGCGGGTCGGCGGACCACCTCTTCTTCCAGCTTCTGGTGGTGGCAATCGCCCTTTAGCCCTACGGCGGAGACATCCTCCAGCCATGCCGGGGAAGGCGAACTGTTGCTGCCCAGCTAGGATGCAACATTCCGTCCTCTTCCTCGCATCCGCGGCGAGGACGGCTGCGAGGATCTACCGGGATGCTCGGGGGTGTCCCGCGTTTTGCTGGTGATTCGCCCAGAGCTTGTCGCTCCACGGGCTTCCCTGGCGGGGAGGTTGTCCATACCCGTGGAGACGGAACCGGAGTTCCGTTTGTAATGGCACTTCGAGTGCCAGTGTTTTTGTTCATTACGGCTTTCGGGGCCTGAACATGTATGTAACATCGGCACGGAGCCATGTTTTTTCCTCATTTTCGAGCGCTAAGACTCGTCTGCTGATTATCTGAACCGCTTCACCAAGCATGAGTCGCCCCGTGTCAAGGTGACGAGTGAGGTATCCGTATCCCGGAGGCGTAGGAGTCCCTCGGCTCGGTCGGCCCTGCTGTCCGAGGTTCCTCTAGCTTAGTTAAAGAGACCCCTCGGCCGCTCTTCGACGAGCCGAGGCCAGGGGTAGCGATATCAGTATGAACAGAGGCGGAGTTGGCTCGAAAATGAAACTGGTTGGCCGGAGCCTAGCCGGGTTGTCCGTTGGCAGGGTCGACGTCGGAGTCGATCAGCCGAGGCTTCGGACCGGGCTGGTGCCCTCGGAAGATGGTTGGCCGAGGCCCCAGGGGTAACCGGCCGAGCCGCCTGCTCGGGCCGGATTCCCGGAGAAGTCCCTGGCAACGATTGCCCGGGCGTGGTGATGACGTCGTCCTTCGGAGCGGAGACCCTCGGACCGCGTCGCCGTCCGAGGCTAGGTCGGGCCTCGCCGAAGTTGCCGTCGATGCCGAGGGTGTTGCTGCCCCCTTCCAGTGTCAAGACCCGAGCCTGCAGGATCAGATTGTCTTGTAGCGTGTGCCTTGTGCGGCCGTCGAGGCCAGAACACACACCCTCGCTGCGTTGTAAAGCTGCGTCTCTTTTCCTCTTGTTTCGAGTATCTGGACCTTTTGTCAGTAACAGGGATGTTTGTGCGAGCGAGAGTTGCTTCTCGCGGAAGGTGACGAGTGAGGTATCCGTATCCCGGAGGCGTGGGAGTCCCTCGGCTCGGTCGGCCTTGCCGCTTACGCGTACTTTCACCCATCCATGAGGCCCTGTCACCGACTCGGTCGAGAAGGCTCGAAGGATCGCTTCGGCAGAAGGGCTTCCGAACGTAAAGACTTGTTCGATCCGTGGAGCCACTTTATCCGAACAAGAGTTACTTATCGCAGAAGGTGATGAGTGAGGTATCCGTATCCCGGAGGCGTTGGAATCCCTCGGCTCGGTCAGCTTTGGCTGCTTACGTGTACTCCGTCGTTTCCAGGACCCACTTTTCGAAGTAGTCAAAAAGCACGAAAGACATTCTGGTAAAAGAGATTTTTTTTTCGAGGAAAATTTTGACGCAGAGGGGGTTTCCCCCCTTTTAGCCCCCGAGGGAGGGTCGGGCTTTGCCGAGGCGAGGCCGACCCTTCCTTGTTGACTAAACTTTGCGTGGGTGCGAGGTATATGAACAACTTGGAAACATCTTAAGGGTAGAAGCGACGTAGCTGTTGGATGTTCCATGCGTTGCCGTAGACCTCGCCTTGACTGTTGGCCAGCTTGTACATTCCGGGCTTCAGAACTTTGGCGATGACGAATGGCCCCTCCCAGGGGGGCGTGAGCTTGTGCCTCCCTCGGGCGTCTTGCCGCAGCCGAAGCACCAGGTCACCCACCTGGAGGTCTCGGGGTCGGACCCCTCGGGCGTGGTAGCGTCGCAGGGACTGCTGATACCGCGCCGAGTGTAGTAAGGCCCTGTCCCGAGCCTCTTCCAGCTGGTCCAGCGAGTCTTCTCGGCTAGCTTGGTTGCTTTGATCGTCGTAGGCCCTCGTCCTCGGGGAGCCGTATTCCAGGTCAGTGGGCAAGACGGCCTCGGCCCCGTAGACCAGGAAGAACGGCGTGAAACCCGTGGCTCGGCTCGGCGTTGTCCTCAGGCTCCAGACCACCGAGGGGAGTTCCTTCATCCATCGCTTGCCGAACTTGTTGAGGTCGTTGTAAATCCGAGGCTTGAGCCCTTGTAGAATCATGCCGTTGGCACGCTCTACTTGCCCATTCGACATGGGATGAGCTACGGCAGCCCAGTCCACCCGGATGTGGTGATCCTCGCAAAAATCCAAGAATTTTCTGCCGGTGAACTGGGTGCCGTTGTCGGTGATGATAGAGTTTGGGACCCCGAAGCGATGGATGATGTTGGTGAAGAACGCCACCACCTGCTCGGACCTGATGCTGTTCAGGTGTCGGACCTCGATCCACTTGGAGAATTTGTCGACGGCGACCAGCAGGTGCGTGTAGCCCCCGGGCGCCTTCTGTAGAGGGCCGACGAGGTCCAGACCCCACACAGCGAAGGGCTAGGTGATGGGTATCGTCTATAGAGCCTGAGCGGGCAGGTGGGTCTGCTTCGCATAGAATTGACACCCTTCGCAGGTGCGGACAATTCTAGTGGCGTCAGCCACCGCCGTCGGCCAGTAGAAGCCTTGCCGGAAAGCGTTTCCGACGAGAGCTCGAGGTGCTGCATGATGGCCGCAAGCCCCCGAGTGTATCTCTTGCAGGAGTTCCTGACCTTTGGCGATGGAGATGCATCGCTGGAGGATGCCCGAGGGGCTGCGGTGGTAGAGCTCCTTCTCATCGCCCAGCAAGACGAACGACTTGGCGCGTCGCGCTACCCGCCGAGCCTCGGCTTGGTTAAGGGGTAGCTCTCCTTGGCGGAGATATTGCAGGTACGGGGTCTGCCAATCTCGATCAGGCGTGACCCCGCTCCGCTCCTCCTCGATGCGCAGCGCCTCGCCCTCGGGGGCCGAGGGTACCTCGGGCTGAACCGAGGACGCCTCGGGCTGGGCCGAGGGTACCTCGGACTCGGGCGTGTCGTTGATCTTGACGGAGGGTTGGTGCAGATCCCAGGATAAGACGTCCGGGGGAACCGTCGTTCGCCCCGAGGCTATTTTTGCGAGCTCGTCCGCAGTCTCATTGTAGCGCCGGGCGATGTGGTTAAGCTCGAGCCCGTAGAGCTTGTCTTCCAGGCGCCGAACCTCATCGCAGTAGGCCTCCATCTTCGGGTCGTGGCAGTGGGTGTTCTTCATGACTTTGTCGATTCCGGATCAGCGACGTAGACCAAGAGGGCTTCTCCATCAGCTAGGGGTACCAAGATAGGCGCCTTGGTGAGGAGCGCCTTCAGGTTCCCGAGAGCTTCCTCGGCCTCAGGGGTCCAAGTGAAGCACTCGGCCTTCCTTAAGAGGCGGTACAGAGGCAGGCCTCTTTCGCCGAGGCGTGAGATGAAACGGCTCAAGGCCGCGAGACATCCCATGACCCTCTGTACACCTTTTAAGTCCTTGATGGGCCCCATGTTGGTGATGGCTGCGATCTTCTCCGGGTTGGCTTTGATGCCCCGCTCGGAGACGATGAACCCCAGGAGCATGCCTCGGGGCACCCCGAAGACACACTTCTCGGGATTGAGCTTGACGTCCTTTGCCTTGAGACACCGGAATGTCACTTCAAGGTCAGAGAGGAGGTCGGAGGCTTTCCTTGTCTTGACTACGATGTCATCGACGTAGGCCTCGACCGTGCGACCGATGTGTTCGCCGAACACATGGTTCATGCACCGCTGGTACGTCGCACCCGCGTTCCTCAAACCGAACGGCATGGTGACATAACAGTACATGCCGAAGGGCGTGATGAAAGATGTCGCAAGCTGGTCGGACTCTTTCATCTTGATTTGATGGTACCTTGAGTAGGCATCGAGGAAAGACAGGGTTTCGCACCCAGTAGTGGAATCCACGATTTGATCGATGCGAGGTAGAGGGTAGGGGACCTTCGAACATGCTTTGTTGAGACCAGTGTAGTCTACACACATCCGCCATTTCCCCCCTTTGTTTCTCACAAGCACAGGGTTGGCAAGCCATTCGGGATGGAATACCTCTTTGATGAACCCTGCTGCCATTAGCTTGTGGATCTCCTCGCCTATCACTCTGCGCTTCTCCTCGTCGAATCGGCGCAGAGGCTGCCTGACCGGTCGGGCTCCGGCCCGAATATCCAGGGAGTGCTCGGCGACATCCCTCGGTATGCCGGGCATGTCCGAGGGACTCCACGCAAAGACGTCGGCATTTGCGCGGAGAAAGTCGACGAGCACTGCTTCCTATTTGGGGTCGAGCCCGGAACCGATCCGGATCTGCATGGAGGTGTCGCCACTGGGGTCGAGAGGGACGGCCTTAACCGTCTTTGCTGGCTCGAAGTTGCCGGCGTGTCGCTTCACGTCTAGCACCTCTCTGGACAGGTTCTCCAGGTCGGCGATGAGGGCCTCGGACTCGGCGAGGGCCTCGGCGTACTCCACGCACTCCACGTCGCATTCGAACGCGTGTTTGTACGTGGGGCCGACGGTGATGACCCCGTTGGGGCCCAGCATCTTGAGCTTCAGGTAGGTGTAGTTGGGGACGGCCATGAACTTCGCGTAGCATGGCCTCCCCAATACCGCGTGGTAGGTTCCTCGGAACCCGACCACCTCGAATGTCAAAATCTCCCTTCGGAAGTTGGAGGGCGTTCCGAAGCAGACAGGAAGGTCGAGCCGTCCGAGGGGTTGGACGCGCTTCCCAGGAATGGTCCCGTGGAAGGGCGCAGCGCCTGCTCGGACGGAGGACAGATCGACGTGCAGGAGCCTGAGGGTCTCAGCGTAGATGATGTTGAGGCAGCTGCCCCCATCCATCAGGACCTTGGTGAGCCTGACGTTGCCGATGATGGGGTCGATGATGAGCGGGTATTTCCCCGGGCTCGGCACGCGGTCGGGGTGGTCAGCTTGGTCGAAGGTGATGGGCTTGTCGGACCAGTCTAGGTAGACTGGCGCCGCCACCTTCACCGAGCAGACCTCCCGACGCTCTCGCTTGCGATGCCGAGCCGAGGCATTCGCCGCATGCCCTCCGTAGATCATGAAGCAGTCGCGGACCTCGGGGAACTCTCCTGCTTGGTGATCTTCCTTTTTGTCGTCGTCGCGGGCCCTGCCACCCTCTGCGGGTGGCCCGGCCTTGTGGAAGTGGCGCCGAAGCATGACGCACTCCTCAAGGGTGTGCTTGATGGGCCCCTGATGGTAGGGGCACGGCTCCTTGAGCATCTTGTCGAAGAGGTTAGCACCTCCAGGGGGCTTCCGAGGGTTCTTGTACTCGGCGGCGGCGACAAGGTCCGCGTCGGCGGCGTCGCGTTTCGCTTGCAACTTCTTCTTGCCTTTCTTCTTGGCGCCGCGCGGAGTAGACGCCTCGGGAGCCTCTTCCGACGGGTGGCCCTGGGGCTGCTTGTCCTTTTAGAAGATGGCCTCGACCGCCTCCTGGCCAGAGGCGAACTTGGTGGCGATGTCCATCAGCTCGCTCGCCCTAGAGGGGGTCTTGTGACCCAACTTGCTCACTAGGTCACGGCAGGTGGTGCCGGCAAGGAACGCGCCGATGACATCGGAGTTGGTGATGTTGGGCAGCTCGGTGCGCTGCTTCGAGAATCGCCGGATGTAGTCCCGAAGAGACTCTCCCGGCTGTTGCCGGCAGCTTCGGAGGTCCCAGGAATTCCCGGGGCGCACGTACGTGCCCTGGAAATTGCCGGCAAAGGCTTGGACCAAATCATCCCAGTTGGAGATCTGCCCCGGAGGCAGGTGCTCCAACTAGGCGCGAGCAGTGTCGGAGAGGAACAGGGGGAGGTTGCGGATGATGAGGTTGTCGTTGTCCGTTCCACCCAGTTGACAGGCCAGGCGGTAGTCTGCGAGCCACAATTCCGGCCTCGTTTCCCCCGAGTACTTTGTGATAGTAGTCGGGGGTCGGAACCGGGCCGGAAACGGCGCCCGCCGGATGGCCCGGCTGAAGGCCTACGGACCGGGTGGTTCGGGCGAGGGACTCCGATCCTCCCCGCTGTCGTAGCGTCCCCCACGCCTGGGGTGGTAGCCTCGGCGCACCCTTTCGTCGAGGCGGGCCCGACGGTCGCGACGATGGTGCTCATTGCCGAGGTGGCCCGGGGCCGCAGGCGCGGTGTTGCGCGTGCGCCCAGTGTAGACCGAGGCTTCCCGCATGAATCGGGAAGTCGCGGCATGAGGTTCCGAGGGGTACCCCTGCCTTCGGGAGGCAGAGCTCTCGGCCCGCCGGGCCGCAGCGCCTTCCAGGAGATTCTTGAGCTCTCCCTGGATTCGCCGACCCTCGGTGGTTGATGGTTCTGGCATCGCGCGAAGGAGCATCGCTGCGGCTGCCAGGTTCTGACCGACCCCGTTGGATGCGGGTGGCGGCTTGTCCCTGACATCGTTGGCGACACGGTGCTGGA
Source organism: Zea luxurians (assembly GCA_029449295.1). NCBI lineage: Eukaryota > Viridiplantae > Streptophyta > Magnoliopsida > Poales > Poaceae > Zea > Zea luxurians. The sequence continues at coordinate 63,891 of JAOPSE010000913.1, forward strand.
AACCCTAGGGCAGGTGACGTATTTCTCCGGCCGGGGGTTGGCCCGCCCATACCTGCCCGACGTCCCGGCGGATCGACTCGAGCGCTCCTGCTCCCTCGTCGAGCCTGGCCTGCGCCCCGCGAACTTGCTCGAGCTGTGGGTCGTGACCCCCCGCCGGAACGGGGACCACAGCTAGCTCCCGTGGGATGTCGGCGCGAGGCACCGGCCTAGGGAGATCGCCGCCCTCCGGCATGCCGAGATGGTTGCCTTCGGAGGGATCCCCTAGCTCGACGTGGAAACATTCGCGGCTCGGGCCGCAGTCCTTGTCGTCAAGGCTGCGGCTGCCGTCGGAACAGTCGGAGAGGCAGTAGTCACATGCGGTCATAAAGTCCCGCATGGCACTGGGGTTGCCAAATCCAGAGAAATCCCAACAGACGCTGGGATCATCATCTTCCTCGGACCCAAAGGGCCCGTAGGTCGAGACGTCCGTCAATCGGTCCCAAGGCGACCGCATACAAAACCCCAGAGGGGTTGCACTCGCCTCAATGTGAGCGCCCGCCAAAGCGAGGTCGCTAGGCGGGTTGAGGCCGAGTCGAAATGACGTAGGATGGAAATCAGTTGGTACCTTTTGGTCGACGAGGAGCGACATAGTCACGTCGGGGACTGATTGCGCCGTCGTCTTGGGTACGAGGGCGACGTCCTGCAGGCCCTCCGCGAGCGTGCTGGCGTCGTCCACTTGCTCGGGATTGGCGTGTCGCGGGGGGACGGCGCTCGCCTTTGTCTCAAACGCGAGGTCGACGCCCGACGCGCCCTCCGTTGGGGCGCTGGGGACGTCGATTCGCTCGACAGCCGACGGAGCGCGGCCTCCCGCTCGGCCTTGGTTGCCCCGCCTCTTCCTCCGATGGCGGGGGAGAGGACGGGGCGAGCTCGAATGTTGTTCTTCCACCACGCGGGGAAGACGTCGTCGATTCCGCCGCCGGCGGGCGGGCTGTCGGCCGCCATTGTCGTCGTCGCGCGGCGGTGGAAGGAGTATCATGTCATAGCTGCCGTCGAGAGACATGAACTCGAGACTCCCGAAACGGAGCACCGTCCCGGGTTGGAGAGGTCGTTGGAGACTGCCCATCTGGAGCTTGACGGGAAGCTGCTCGTCAACACGTAGCAGGCCCCTACCTGGCGCGCCAACTGTCGGTGTTTCGAGACCGGGGGGTCTCTAAGCCGACGAGTGAGTGTGCCACGTGCCCCAGCCCAGATGGGTCGAGCGCGTGGGCGAGCGCGAAGGGGGGAAAGCGAGGTGGCCGGAGACGAGTCGTGAGAGAGGTGGAAATCCCGCGGCCTTCGTGTTCGACCCGCGCCCAGGTCGGGTGCGCTTGCAGTAGGGGGTTACAAGCGTCCACGCGGGTGAGGGAAGCGAGCGGCCCCAATAGAGCGCCTGCCCCGTCCTCGTCCCCGCGCGGCCAACCTTCTCTAAGAAGGCCCTGGTCCTTCCTTTTATAGGCGTAAGGAGAGGATCCAGGTGTACAATGGGGGTGTAGCGGAGTGCTACGTGTCTAGCGGGGGAGAGCTAGCGCCCTAAGTACATGCCAAGGTGGCAGCCAGAGAGATCTTGGCACCCAGCTGGTGTGGTGTCGTGGCTGTCGGAGGAGCAACGGAGCCTGGCGGAGGGACAGCTGTCGGAGCGGTTGGGTCCTTGCTAACGTCCCCCTACTTCCGTAAGGGAGCTGAGAGCCGCCGTCGTCACCGGGCTAGCGGGGCGTCATCATTGCCTATCTGGCGGAGCTAGCCAGATGGGACACCGGTCTTGTTCTCTGCGGCCCGAGTCGGCTCGGGGTTGGGTGATGATGGCGCTTCCTGTTGACGTGGCGGGCTTGTGCCCTAGGTCAGGCGACGTGGAGGCTCCTCCGAAGCCGAGGTCGAGTCTGTCTTTCGTGGCCGAGGCCGAGCTCCTGGGTCGGGCGAGGCGAAGGTCGTTCGGCAGAGGCCAGGGCGGAGTTCGACCCCTGGGGTCGGGCGAAGCGGAGTTCGTCGTCTTCTGGGGCCTAGCCCGAGTCCGAGCCCTGGGTCAGGCGGAGCGGAGTTCGCCGTCTTCCGGGGCCTTAGCCCAAGTCCGAGCCCTGGGTCGGGCGGAGCGGAGTTCGCCGTCTTCCAGGGCCTTAGCCCGAGTCCGAGCCCTGGGTCGGGCGGAGCGGAGTTCGCCGTCTTCCGAGGCCTTAGCCCGAGTCCGAGCCCTGGGTCGGGCGGAGCGGAGTTCGCCGTCTTCCGAGGCCTTAGCCCGAGTCCGAGCCCTGGGTCGGGCGGAGCGGAGTTCGCCGTCTTCCGGGGCCTTAGCCCGAGTCCGAGCCCTGGGTGGGGCGGAGCGGAGTTCGCCATCTTCCGAGGCCTTAGCCCGAGTCCGAGCCCTGGGTCGGGCGGAGCGGAGTTCGTTGTCTTCCGGGGCCTTAGCCCGAGTCCGAGCCCCGGGTCGGGCGGAGCTTCCTATGGCGCCTTTGGCAAGGCCTGACTGCCTGTCAGTCTCACTCTATCAAGTGGCACTGCAGTCGGAGTGGCGCAGGCGGCGCTGTCCTTCTGTCAGACCGGTCAGTGGAGCGGCGAAGTGACGGCGGTCACTTCGGCTCTGCCGGGGGGCGCGCGTCAGGATAAAGGTGTCAGGCTACCTTTGCGTTAAATGCTCCTGCGACTCGGTCGGTCGGCGCGGCGATTTAGTCAGGGTTGCTTCTTAGCGAAGGCAAGGCCTCGGGCGAGCCGGAGATGTGTCCGCCGCTAAAAGGGGGCCTCGGGCGAGACGGAAACACCTCGGGGTCGGCTGCCCTTGCCCGAGGCTAGGCTCGGGCGAGGCGTGATCGAGTCGCTCGTATGGACTGATCCCTGACTTAATCGCACCCATCAGGCCTCTGCAGCTTTATGCTGATGGGGGTTACCAGCTGAGAATTAGGCGTCTTGAGGGTACCCCTAATTATGGTCCCCGACATATATAATAACAACATTTATTATACCATGTCTCATTATTTTATAATTAGATATGTGTTTAACTTATGATGGTTAGTCTTGTTAATCTACCTACCATTATAATCTACTAGAATATGATCTATGGTCAATTTATAATTTAGAGTAAAATTGAATTAATTACTACTTTAGGTTATCTTTTGTCTAGAATTATAAAAGAAACATAATACCTGGTGTTAATCATTTAATCACATCATAACTTGATCAACGCGACTCCGATCTTAGTAGTTCTCGATCCCACGATCTCGTAGCAACACGTAGATCATTATTATGTAGTATGTTCTTATGTTTGGTGTGATGTTAATTTTGTCTATACCATATCTGTTTGTATTGCTACGACTAGCAGTGCGGTCACGAGGATCTGAAGAATCACCCTAGTAACTGGAATCTCGAGTCCCAGGCAAGTTGTGCCCTTGATCCACTTTTGTTACCCAATAATATTCTTTATTATCACTATTCAATGCATAGGTTTAATTTTAGTGGGACCCAATAGGTCACCCTAGTCTGAATATCTTTTACCTTGTTTACCCCTAAATCACTTGGTAGTTTTTGCTATTGCTTTATATGATTTTGGGTTAATATTTCATTATATCCATGTTCTAATTATTCTGTTATGTTATTTATGTTCATGTCAAGATTATTATATTTTAATTGGAACATGGAGCTTAACTTGAGAAACACGTGCCACCACAAGGGTGGAATGGGACGCCCTTGGCTGACTAATTAGAAAAGCTAGTGGAAGACTACCTTACCCAAAAGGGGCAAGGGCAGTAGGGGAGTTGCATGCAAGGAGGTTCTCGGGTTGATTTTGCTGCGATGGCGGTCAGACGAGGGATTCTTGCAAGTGCTTTTCCCATAAACTGTAGCGGGTTTTCGGAAGCTAGTGGAACTTTGTAAAGGCCTTGTAGTGGATCCCTAGCCATTCACCTCGGTAGTGTCTAAGGGCCTTGCAAATCCTGGCGACATGGGATACACGACTTGTGGGCACAGGGTACAACCTCTGCAGAGTGTAAAACTGGTATACTAGCCGAGCTCACGGTCAAGAGCAGCTCAGGACTCTCGCATGATTAATTTATGGAGCTTAAATTCAATTTGTCATATGCATTGCATGGGATTATTTATTAATTTTGTTCTATTACTTTTATTAAGGTTTGGTATTTACTTACATTTAGTAACTGCTAATAAAATTTTGACCAACTTATTAAAAGCAATGCTCAGCTTCAACCTTTATTTTGTTGATCAGCCTTACACTTCACATGAACTCCCACCTTTTGTGAGTTCATGCACATTATTCCCCACAACTTGTTGAGCGATGAATATGTGTGAGCTCACCCTTGATATCTCACACCCCCACAGGAGAAGAACAGGTGGTTCAAGAGGAGCCACACAGCGAGGAGTTCGATTTGATCTAGGTGGTGTCTCCCAGTTGACTTTCTGGCGCCAAGGATGGATTTTAGATCCTTTTATATTTATCTTTTATTTTGTAAGACTTCCGCTATGTAATAAATACTCTAATTATTGTGACATTTATCTCTATACACTCTGTTATTATATGTGTTATCTTCTTTGGCACATGTATGAGATGCACCCAGCTTTGTCACTTAAAACCGGGTGTGACAGAATTGGTATTAGAGGAATGTTGACTGTAGGACGAAATCTAGATAGAACTGGACAACCCTTACCTACTTACCTTACTCTGATTCTTTTATAAACTTTTCATAATCTTTTCTCATCTATTTCCGCTTTACTCTGATTATTCTTACCTTTTCTTCTAAAGACAAATGTGGATTTCACACTTTGAAATCCTATGCCTAAAGTGAACTTTAAGAATAGGAGACCTACTCTTAGGAACAAAAATAAAACTATTTTTATAGGTATCTATACGCTTGAGTGTTTGTTCTTATGATACCTGCCTGATTTGGATCTTTGATTGAGTGTGATTAGTTGTGGGGTAATGTCCACAATTACATCTACATATACGTATAAATATAAATAAATAAAATTCATAAGATAACTAAACAACCTAGATTGTCCTCCATTAAAGTATACCTATTTTAAATGGGTCCATCTTATCTTAAAAGACTCTTTCTTATATTAATAGATCCATCTCATGTTAAAATATTATTTCTTATCTTAATAGATGCATTTTATCTTAAAAGATTCTCTCTTATCTTAAAAGATTCTTTCTTATCTTAATAGATCCATCTTATCCCGAAAAGATTCTATCCTACCTTAATAGATCCAACTAACCTCAAAAGATTCTATCTTATTCTTGGAGACTCATCTTGTCCTAATAAGCATACTTATCCCCGACCACCTTGCTTATTTCATAATGGTGTAACAAACACGATCTATTCCAAAATAAATTAAGTATATCTTATCTAGTCTAATCTGATTACACCAATTTAATTCTGATTCCATCTAATCTGGTTAGATCTAATCTAATGGACAAACATGAGTTAATACTGGGGAAATAGATTGGACCATATCCTTATAAATGGGTTTTAAATCTAAATTGGTGTCTTAGACCAACTCATCCATGAAATCACGACCTAGCCTATGTTATAGGTTGCCCAACCAATTTATCTTACAAACAAAGTAAAACTTTGTTCAATCTACCTACCCCATATACCGCAATTGTTATCCCAACTCAGATAATGGCATCCAACACTACAACCGATGGTCCCTAAAACAGACCCAAGAAGATAACCTCGACAATGAAGGATATGAGTAGAAATAGATCTTCAGGTGAATCAAGATCCACCACCCGGAATAAAAAAATCTCTCTTACCTAACTTTCTTTACCCCCAAATCTGCTCTACACTCACCAAATAGCTAAAACATGAGGTACCCTTGTTTCTATACCACACCTGTTATGGCATGGAATTTTTTGGTGTATAAAAATATACATTGGAAGTCCCACTGAGATAAAAAATAATATACTTGAATTTCATAAAGATAAAGTTAGCTGGAGATACGTTGAGAAATAAGGCAAGCATAGTTGGAAAGACAACAACAACAACACCCACTACTTCCACCACCACCACCAGCTCCACCAAGTTTCATAAACATATATATATATATATATATATATATATATATATATATATATATATATATATATATACACATTACTACTATTTGTAAGATCTAAGTGTTACTTTAGTTAGTAGTCGGTGTGATACTAATGTAAGAGGAATAATAAGGTCTAATTGACCCTATGTGTTGCTAATAAATTATGTATCATGCTGAGATTTTTGTTTGTGCATGTGTGTTGAGACAGTATGAGTAATACACGCTTTCCTTACAAATCTCGAGGACGAGATTTCTGTTAAGGGGGGTAGAATTTGTAATACCCACTTTGTGAATAAAGAAAAGAAAGGGATATCATCATTTGGTTTGCCATCTTATTATTATAACATGGGATTAACCCTAATCAAAAGGACAAGATATCTAATAAGAATTTTTAATGCATCCTGTTGGAAAATTTTGTTTGTTGCCCATTAAGTAATAGTCATAAATATATTAATGGAAATATAATCATGGCTTGAAATGTGGATTGAACCTCAAGTTAAATTTAGGGTTCGAAAATTGGGAAGGAAAGAAAAGACAAAGAGAAAGGATATAAAATATAAAGAAAATTTATATAACTCCCAAATTGGTACTATTAATTTAGCAATATAATTTGAGGATAAATTTGACACAATATTTGAATTTAAAGTGGAATTTGGGAATAAAGAAAAGAAAATAAGAAAAGAAGGACAAATTGAAATTATAAAAAATAAAAGGATGCCATGAACCCTAACTGGGCCGTTTCTAACCACCCGGTTCATTTACCTCCGCCTCAGCCTCTGCGTCGATCCCACCCATCACGCACACAACCTCAACACATCGCACTGCCGTGTGGGGCCCTTCGCTAGTGTCTGCGCGCGTGTTGCCCCCGGGCGAATGACTGGTCTTGTGGGCACGTTTTAATTCTGTTGGGTGGGGCCCGGTTGTCATGATCCTCTTCCCCCGCACGACATCGCTTTGACCGGGTGCCACACCGAACTCCGTAATGGCCGCACACCGCTGCAAGACCCGGGCGATCCGAACTCACCGCGCAGCCCACTCCCTGCTCTCCACGGTTGGCTCCCTATTTGCTCGCCAGCTGACCTCCTCTACCACGTGAAGAACTCACGCATCCCTCTGTTCGTGGGCCGTTCCTGTACCCGTTTCTCCCTGTCTGGTGGCCGGCTGAACATCAGCTCCGGCATGCGGGGGTGGAGGGCGCGCCCGATTCGGTCGCGCCATCGGGTACTAGAACCAGCGCCCCTCGCCTCTCGCCATATCTTGCAGCTTGCCCTTGGTTTCCTATGCTTCTTGTGCGTCTCGCCGGTGAGAGGGGAGAGAAAACTGAGCACCGCGGAGACGGGGGAAACTCGACTCGCCACCTATCGCTCCTTGGAGTTGTGTCCTGGGGGTTCTCCGTGCTTGGAGGAGGGAGGTTGAAGCTGCTCTGCGGGGATTCGTGTCCAACTCTGTTGGAATTCCTCGCCGCCAGGAAATACCCTGCCATGGACTGCGGGAGCCCGTGGCCAAGACGCTCCTCGTTGCTAGATTGGGTGAGACCACCTGTACTCGCCTCATAATCTTCTACTCTTCATTTTGCGGTTGATGGATTGAGGTTTTTGGTCGGGATTTGAGATTTGGGCGTGGCCCGGCAATGGCTCCGCCGTGGGGCGGGAGCGCCGCCGCCGCCGCTGTGTTACACGCGCGCGCGCTGTTGCCGTCGAGCGACTATTGATCTAGGCCATTGATCCGATATTGAGCGGGTGCGATTAGGTCTTAGAAATACCACTTCGGCGTGTTGAATCTGGGACGTTGATCCGATCGTGTGCGTGCGAGATTAGATCGCCGTATGTACCCCTTCGTCATTTAATTCCCAGCCGTCGATTCCTTGATCAACGACTCTAGGTGCTCTGAAGTTATAACAGTCGTGAAACAATTGCTAAAGAGACCCCAGAAAACTTCGTATTCAACCTGCCATCCACCGCAGGGTAGATCTGTGTCTTGGGACTTTTCGCGCATTAACCCTCGGACTTTCATGTAATTGAGGCCCAGTCCAGAAACTTGATTATAGAAATTGAATTTAAGTGCAAGAATAAATTCAGAAACTTGATTAATCCCTAGAAAATTCATATGAAGTCCAAATCAATCCATTCCAATTTCTATAATTTTATAATATTATTGTTTATCAATTAGTGCCACTATTTTGACATGAAAGTCACATTAAAATTTATATCCTATTTAATCTTGTACAAAACACATAGAATCTTTAGAAATTCATAACTTAAAATCTACAATTCCGAATTGACTCGTTCCAGTTGCGTTAGTCTCGTATAAATATTTACTATATAATAACAACATTTATTATACCATGTCTCATTATTTTATAATTAGATATGTGTTTAACTTATGATGGTTAGTCTTGTTAATCTACCTACCATTATAATCTACTAGAATATGATCTATGGTCAATTTATAATTTAGTTAAAATTGAATTAATTACTACTTTAGGTTATCTTTTCTCTGGAATTATAAAATAAACATAGAACCTGGTGTTAATGATTTAATCACATCATAACTTGATCACCGCGACTCCGATCTTAGTAATTCTCGAACCCACGATCTCGTAGCAACACGTAGATCATTATTATGCAGTATGTTCTTATGTTTGGTGTGATGTTAATTTTGTTTATACCATGTCTGTTTGTATTGCTATGACTAGCAATGCGGTCACGAGGATCTGAAGAATCACCCTAGTAACTGGAATCTCGAGTCCCAGGCAAGTTGTGCCATTGATCCACTTTTGTTACCCAATAATATTCTTTATTATCACTATTCAATGCATATGTTTAATTTTGATGGGACCCAATAGGTCACCCTAGTCTAAATATCTTTTACCTTGTTTACCCCTGAATCACTTGGGTAGTTTTTGCTATTGCTTTATATGGTTTTGGGTGAATATTTCATTATATCCATGTTCCAATTATCCTGTGATGTTATTTATGTTCATGTCAAGATCATTATATTTTAATTGTAATATGGAGCTTAACTTGAGAAACACGTGCCACCACAAGGGTGGAATGGGACGCCCTTGGCTGACTAATTAGGAAAGCTAGTGGAAGACTACCTTACCCGAAAGGGGCAAGGGCAGTAGGGGAGTTGCATGCAAGGGGTTCTCGGGTTGATTTTGTTGCGATGGTGGTCAGATGAGGGATTCTTGCAAATGCTCTTCCCATAAACTGTAGCGGTTTTTCGGAAGCTAGTGGAACTTTGTAAAGGCCTCGTAGTGGATCCCTAGCCATTCACCTCGGTAGTGTCTAAGGGCCTTGTAATCCCTGGCGACATGGGATACACGACTTGTGGGTACAGGGTACAACCTCTGCAGGGTGTAAAACTGGTATACTAGCCGAGCTCACGGTCGAGAGCAGCTCAGGACTCTTGCATGATTAATTTATAGAACTTAAATTCAATTTGTCATATGCATTGCATGGGATTATTTATTAATTTTGTTTTATTACTTTTATTAAGGTTTGGTATTTACTTACATTTAGTAACTGCTAATAAAATTTTGACCAACTTATTAAAAGCAATGCTCAGCTTCAACCTTTATTTTGTTGATCAGCCTTACACTTCACATGAACTCCCACCTTTTGTGAGTTCATGCACATTATTTCCCACAACTTGTTGAGCGATGAATATGTGTGAGCGCACCCTTGCTGTCTCACACCCCCCACAGGAGAAGAACAGGTGGTTCAAGAGGAGCCACACAATGAGGAGTTCGATTTGATCTAGGTGGTGTCTCCCAGTTGACTTCTGGCGCTAAGGATGGATGTTAGATCCTTTTATATTTATCTTTTATTTTGTAAGACTTCCGCTATGTAATAAATACTCTGATTATTGTGACATTTATCTCTATACACTTTGTTATTATACGTGTTGTCTTCTTTGGCGCATGTATGAGATGCACCCGGCTTTGTCCCTTAAAACCGGGTGTGACAATTGGTCCGGTGTGACACAAGAAGGCTGCTTTCCTCAAACGACTACTTTGGGGTTGGGGCTATATATAAACCTCCCGAATGTCCCTACATCTAGTCTGTAACACCTTAAATTTGGGGGTATAAAATTTCTTCTCTAATATCTACCAAATTTAGGTGTTACCTCTTTTCTCCTCTCTATAGTTTTCTTTTCTCTTCCTTTTAGTAGAATTTGATTATTTATTTGGAGATGCATTAATAATTTAGTAGATTAAACCCTAGGGGAGATATGAATTGTTGCATCATGGTCAATGTCACACCCGGTTTTGGAAGGCAAACTGAATGTGAACCATGTACGTGCCAGGATCAGAACTCACATACACAGCGATTACATAATTGGACATCATCACACAATGCTTAAAGTAAATAGCGGGAAGGTACTTAATTACATCAAGATGTCTGAGACATCCACAGAGTCTGTTACATATCCATAGTGTTTAACATTAACATCAAAGTGCGGAGAAACAAAACGTAGAAGATAAGCCTACACAACCAGCTGACTAGGGGGTTGCCACTAAAATCAACTAGAACTCATCGTAGTCCTAGAACTCCTCAAAGTCCTCCATGTTGCCAACATCTCCTCCTGAGCACTGAGTACAGTGGGGACAACCTGGGGTGGGGTGGTTTGTAAAGCAAGGGTGAGTACACATCAATGTAGTCAGCAAATGTCCCGTTTGGCTAAAGTGGACTATCTGTATGTGGAGTTAAGGTTAAGTAGTTGCTTTTAATTGATCAAGTTTTATTACTATAAGTAGAGCCAAATTTTAGTAATAAACCCAGTTATTACCCAGAAGTACTCCCTCCAAGAGGAAATACTAGAGATCAAAATTATAAACAACATTATTAACCATCATCATAAAAGTAACCAAAGTTCTTCTAATCGAAGAGGATCCCAAGGCTGCTCTTAACCATGAGCACGACTGATATACCAGTTTCTAACACTCTGCAGAGGTCGCACACTTTACCCATAAGTCATGATTCCCATTCTGCCCGGGGTTCTAGCCTCCCTATTGATCACTATCAAGGTGACTTAGCATGGTCTCACTACGTAGCCTTTACAAAGATTTCCTAGAGGTCATAGTCGCTCGTTAGGTTTCTATAGTTTGATAAACACAGTACATCTCCCCAAAGGAAGGGTGACTAACAAAACCAAATCAAAGAACCTTTGCAACCATCCTCAGCAGAGCAAGTACTGTGCCTGGACCCCATTGACGGCCCTATGGCGAAGCCAACTACTCCTCTGGTTCCTCTAATTAATCAGCTAAGGGTGTCCCATTCCACCCTCATGGTTGCACTGTTATCCCGGGTTGTCACTCCCCAAACAGGTCCTTACGGAGAGGTACTCAGGAAACAGCCTGAGCCCCCTAAAGTAATCACAAGAACCTCATCGGGATAACATCATCATATCATAAATAATCACATCATGTTCATTGATTAAGTTAAAGCAATAGCATAAGCTAACCATGATTAACCCAAAAAGGTAAACAAGGGTAAGGTAAATACAGACTAGTCAATCCTTAAGTTTCAATAATGTAATGCGGGACAGTGAATTATAAAGTAAAGTAGAACATGATAGGTCTGAGGACACTTGCCTTGACTAGGTTGTTGCTCAGAGGGATCTTCGGCAACACTCTCAAGAACCACAGGTTGTTCGTTGTCTAAATAAAGCGGGCATACATTCAATACATTTGGAAAGTACAAATGAACAGCACATCAAACATGTACAAACATTGGGACACAACTCAAAAGATGTAGTATTAAATAAAGGAGAATGAGGTCAAGTTATAAAATTAACTAATCCTAATTAGGAGTTGATTACTCTCTAAGTGTTTGGAACATACCACAAAAAGGTAAAGTGGTAATTAAACAAAGAAAAGATTAAATTATAAGATGAACTACTCTCATTTAGGAATTTGATTGTCCTTTAAGTGTTATCCATAATTATATAACCTAATTCTATTCATTTCATTAAGACCTAAAAGTTAAACCAAAGGTGAATTCATGTAGTACATATTATTAATCTCATAAGATTAAATATACTTTAACTCCTAGGATTCTCCCTTTATTTATTTCATTAAATGAATAAATCAACATATACTTTAATCCTATATTCTAAGTGTAAAATTAAAGTATACAGACTATGGCTGGTCATATTTTATTTGAACAGAGAATAATTTTATGAACATTTTGCAATTTGAACCACTAAATTTAGAGTTCATATGAAAAAGATATGAAATAAACAAGTTTTGAAGTTTGAAATATGAAATTAGGGCTAAACCTGTGATTAAATAAAAATACAGGGGGCTATTCAAAAGAAGCCATAGGCCTGCGCGCTAAAACAGAGGACGACAGGTTGATTTCTTAAAACCAGGGGGTTTCTTAAGCAAAACCTACACCCGAAGGGGTACGGGGTAACCTTGGCCATTGGATGAGAGATCAACGACCAGGATTAGATCGCGCGGGCATGGGCGCGCGGACGCGGCTGACAGGCGCGGCTAGGGCGTTAGCGAGCCAGGGAGGGCTGACTAGCCAGGCCTAGGGGCAGGGGCGCAGGTGAAGGGGAGAGAGAGGGGCGGTCAGATCTAGATCGGAGGGCTGGGATTAGATCCGCTCGGGTTAAGTCTAAACCGCCCGATCTCGGACGAACGCCCGAGATCTAACGACGAGGGGCGGATACAGGCACGGTGGCGCCGCTCGGTCCCGCGGCGAGGGCTCGCCGAAGATGAGGAGGCTGGCCACGGCGGGGCTCCAGAGGCTTGGGGGCTAGCTCGGGCACGTTCAGGGCGGTCTGGCGGACTCGGCTATGGGCATCACGCCGGCGCGGGAGCACCAGAGGGCGTTGCACACGGCGAGACGGGCTAACGGCGGCGCGGGACAGCTCCGGCATGCAATCGCATGAGCAACAGAGCAGTAACGACCAAATTAAGGGTACGGGCGGGTTGCTCACCATGAGGGGAAGCGCTAGAGCCATGGAGCAATGGCAGAGGCGCAAGGATACGACGGGGCGACGAAGGCGGGGCTCCGGCTGTGCAAGAATCGCTCCGGTGAGCGTGGACCAGACGAACCAGAGAGGGGTAGGGCACACCGAAGGGTGTCCCGAGCAGCTGACGGCAAGACGGAACTCACCATGGCATGGGACGGGGCGCGGACGCGACGGTGGCCGCAGAACAGGCAGCAGTCGTTGGCGGGCAGTGGCGGAGCTCTCTACTCGCGTGGGCAGAGCGAGAGAGAGGGCGAGGGGGTTTGGTAGAGGGCGCAAATGAGCGAGGGGAGGTGGGCGAGTAGGGCGCGGGGCTCAAAATGGGCATAGACGCGAGGACGTGGCCAGAGAACGCGCGGTCGTGGGCGCATCCACGGCGGGGAGATCGTGGGCGAGAGGTTAGGAACGATTGACAGGTGGGGACGGTGGGAGAGAGAGAGAGAGTGGGCACGGGGGAAAGAACGGCGCTGACAGCTCGGCCCCACAGAGCAGCGAGAGAGAGAGAGAGTGAGCGCGCTCGAGTTGGCGCCGACAGGCGAGGCCCACATGTCAAGCACCGAGGGCGCGCGCGCGGGCTAGGCTTAGTGGGCTAGTTTGGGCCGAATTGGCCTTTTCCTTTTTCCTAGAATCTCTATTGCCTTTTCTATTTATTTTATCTAGGGTTTTCAATTCAAATTCAAATCAAGTTCCAAATTCAAACCAAATCAAATATGTGCAACAATTCAAAGAATATTTAGGCTCAATATGATGCAACATTCCATGACTCATATGTTTTGGGCAAAATAAAATAAATAATCCTTTACTAATTCAACTGACCCTAATTAAAAGAAAAAGAGAGGGAGAAAACTAGAGAGAGAGAGTGAAAGTAGAGTGAGATAGAGAAGAGTAACACCTGAATTTGGATGATCATAAGAAAGAAATTTTATACCCCCAAATTCAGGGTGTTACACTGAACCCTAAATTCTATTTATTTTGTTTGATGCATATTTTGTGGATTTCAAATTTGAATTTGGGGCAGATTTGTTTTTGAGTTCAAAAGAGAAAGAAATAGAAAAAGGAAAATCCTTTCGTTTTCCCTTCCTCGGCCTAGGCCTGTCCCATGGCCCAACTAGCGCCCCCATGCCCCACACGCGGCCCAGTCCCCAACACGACCCATCTAGCGCTCCCCCTCCTCTCTCTCCCAGGCCCGCCCGTCAGTGGCGCGCTCGCCTGACGCCCTAGCCCCACAACTCAATCTCTCCTTCCCTGCAAACGACTGAGCCATTTCTCCCGCGTGGGAATGCTCGCCCACGTTGCCCTTGGCCCCACCTGTTAGCCTACTCCCCCCACGTCACCCACTAGCCATGGCCGGGCCTAGGGAGAAAAAAGACCCCCTTCCTCCTCTCCCCCACGCGTGATCACCCCACCCCGTCAACCGCTCTATGCCGCCGTCGCCTAGCCGGTCACCGTCATCCACGCCGCCGGAGCCCCGTGCCGCCGAGTTCACCCGAGCGCCATCAAGGTGAGCTCCATGGCCGGCGGCCTCCATTTCCCCTTCCCCCTCCCTCTGCCCTCGTCGGCGGGTGTTCGCGGTGGCTCTGCACCACCGTGCCGGCCCCAAGCACCCCGCACCACCGGCCAACGACTCCCCCCTCTCGCTCGCGTGTCGCCGAGCTCGCCCTGCGCCGTGCGCGGCTGAAGGAAAATGAGGGCCCTGACATCCAGGGCCTACCCGTTAGCCTCTCAATGCCACCCCTAGATTTCCCCTCTCTGGGTCGCCGACAAGCAGGCCTCGCCTATTCGTGCGGTCCCGTGCCTCACCACGCCCCACACCTGCCCCCGCCACTGACTAGTGGGACCAGGCCCGCTTAGGTCCTTCTGTCAGCCACCACCCACGCGCCGTTCACCCGTTCGCTGGCCGTTTCCCCACGTGCCTGCCGTCACGCGTGCTGCGTCGCCGCTCCAACTTGGCCATGTGTCGATCGCCGGGGAAGTGCCCCACGCGCGCTCACGCCTGTCCTGGGCCGCATGGGATCACCTTCGGGCCACCCCAGATACCGCGGGATTGGCAGTGCCCATGGTCGCGTGGCTTGCCGTGTGGGCGGTTTTGGCTAGTCCCCGGTCGCCACGTGTCTTCCCACCGCCAGCGTCTGCACGTTTTGCCGACGCCCCTGGGTTTGTCTTAAATTTTGCGCCTGTACTCTGAGTCTAGGAAAAAGCACGCGCGAGCCCCTATAATCTATGGTTATTTACAGTTTGGTCCCCAAAACTTCTAAACCTTGTAACTTTTGCATATGAATTCCAAATTGGGTGGTTCAAATTGCAAAATGTTCAGTATGTTATTTTCTATATGTTTAAATTATGTTCTTCCACTGTTTCTATGTCTCAATTTTATAGATGGTCTCTAGGTTAGAATAAGGCTATGGGAATTTCATTAGAAATAAAATAAAGGTAAAACCCTAATGAATATTCAAGTGCTTAACTTTGTAGACCTAATCCCATTTAATGTATGATCCCATCCCTAGAATAAGTTTATTTAAGTAGGTAATTTACTAAGATAGACCTAGTAAGAGAACAATAGACCACTTGGCATAGTGATCTACCCCAAATCTATAATGCACCTGTGTGTATTTACCTTTTTATTGAATCTGTGTTCACTCTGTTGCATATGTTTGGTGTACTGTTCTTTTGTTATTCCTTAAGTGTGTTGAATGAATGATTGCTTTGCGCAGACAACGAGCAGTCCATGGTTCCCGAGTGTGTTGCAGGAGACTTCCCTAAGAAGCAACCTAGTGAAGGCAAGTGTCCTCTGATCCATTATGTCCTACTTACTTTATAATTCATTGTCCCGCTTACAATGATCAACCTAAGGATTAACTAGTGTTCTATTTTTCCTGTCCCTGGTTATCCTTTGGGAATTGGTTACTATGATTATAATTATGCTATTGCTTTACTTTAATCAATGAACATGATGAGAATATTTATGATACGATGAGGTTATTCTGGATACGATGATGAACTTGTGATACTTTAGGAGGACTCGGGCTGTTTCTCGAGTACGTCTCCGTAAGGACCTGTTCGTTGGATGACTGAGAGCACCTAGAGGGAGGGGTGAATAGGTGATCCTGTGAAACATGAAAACTTAAGCCACAAAACTTGGTTAATCGTTAGCACAATAGTTGCCAAGTGGCTAAAGAGGAATCCTCAACAAAACACAATAACCAACAAGGATCAATCACAGAGATGGCACGGTGGTTATCCCATGGTTCGGCCAAGACCAACGCTTGCCTACTCCACGTTGTGGCGTCCCAACGGACGAGGGTTGCAATCAACCCCTCTCAAGCGGTCCAAAGACCCACTTGAATACCACGGTGTTTTGTTTGCTTTACTCAATCCCGTTTGCGAGGAATCTCCACAAATTTGGAGCCTCTCGCCCTTACACTTGAAATTCACAAAGAACACGGAGCAAGGGAGGGATTAGCAACGCACTCAAGACAAGAAATCACAGCGACACCACGCACACAAGTCGCAACGAGAGCTCACAACACAACTCAATGAGTTCACCACTCAACTAGAGCTCTAATTGCTATCGCAAAGAATCAAAAGCGCGGAATCGATGTCTTGGTGCTTAGGAATGCTTAGGAGATGCTTGGTGTGCTCCTCCATGCGCCTAGGGGTCCCTTTTATATCCCCAAGGCAGCTAGGAGTCGTTGAGAGCAATCTAGGAAGGCTGATCTTGCCTTCTGTCGACTGGCGCACCGGACAGTCCGGTGCACACCGGACAGTCCGGTGCACACCGGACATGTCCGGTGCCTGATTTCTTTCCATAAACAGCGCAGTCGACCGTTGGCAGCCTGAGAGCCGTTGGCGCACCTGACATGTCCGGTGCACACCGGACAGTCTGGTGCCTTCTTCTAGCCGTTGGCTCGGCCACGTGTCCCGCGCAGATTGCGCGGCCGACTGTTGGCCCGGCCGACCGTTGGCCCGGCCGACCGTTGGCTCACCGGACAGTCCGGTGCACACCAGACAGTCCGGTGAATTTTAGCCGTACGTCGCCGATGAATTCCCGAGAGCGACGAGTTCGCCTGTGAACGGCCCACCGGACAGTCCGGTGCACACCGGACAGTCCGGTGCACACCGGACAGTCCGGTGAATTTTAGCCGTACACCGCCGTCGAAGTCCCGAGAGCAGCCAGTTTGCCTAAGCCAGCCTGGCGCACCGGACACTGTCCGGTGCACACCGGACAGTCCGGTGCTCCCAGACTGAGCAGATTCTTGGCTGCTCGAGCCAAGACCTTTCCAATCGGATTTTTCCTGTTTCCAGCACTTAGACACAATACATTAGTCCTCAAAACAATGTACTAAGTCTGAGAAACATACCTTTATCCTTAATTTGCACTTTGTCCACCATTTTACACTTAGGCACTTGTGTTGGACACTAAATCACCAAAATACTTAGAAATGGCCCAAGGGCACATTTCCCTTTCAATGACCACCCGGGAAAACAGTACAACCATGAGGGTAGTATGGGACACCCTTAGCTGATTAATTAGAAGAACTTGAGGTGTAGTTGACTTCGTCGTCGTGTCGTCAATGGGGTCCAGGCACAGTACTTGCTCTGCCGAGTCTGGGTGCCGATGTTCATTCGTTTTGCTTTTGTTAGTCACCCCTCCTGTGGGGAGAAGTACTATTTTTATCAAACTGGAGAAACTTAACGGGCGACTATGGCCTCTAGGAATCTTTGTAAAGGCTACGTAGTAGATCCCTGGCCATTCACCTTGGTAGTGAAGATCGGGTCTGTACAACCTAGGCTAGGAAGGGATCACGACTCGTGGATAAAGCGTGCAACCTCTGTAGAGGGTTAGAAATTGGTATATCAGCCGTGCTCATGGTTATGAGCAGCCTTGGGAGCTCCTTTGATTAGAGTTACTCTAGTTACCTTTATGATGATGATTATATTTATGGTATTTGGTATTTCCTCTTGGAGGGAGTACTACCTGGGGTTAATAACTTGGGATTATTGCTAAGACCTAGCTCTTTACTAGTAATAAATACCTAACCAACTAAAAGCAACTGCTTTAAGCTTAACCCCACATACCGCTAGTCCACTTTAGCCAAATGGGACATTTGCTAAGTACGTTGATGTGTACTCACCCTTGCTTAAAAACACCAAACCTGGGTTGTCCCCATTGCAACCAGTGCTCAAGAGAAGATGAAGGAAACATGGAGGACTTTTAGGAGTTTCAAGACTTCAACGAGTTCTTAAATAGATTAGTGGCAAACCCCCCAGTCAGCTGCATGTGAAGGCCTTATCTTACTGCGTTTCGTTCAGCATTTTGATTATGACTTAAATTAATGACTTTGTGGATGTTTCAGACATCGTGATGTAATAAAGTACTTATTTTCGATGTTATTTTGAGCAACGTGTGATGATGTCCAGTTATGTAATCGCAGTGTACGTGAATTTCTGATCCTGGCACATACATGGTTCGCATTCGGTTTACCTTCCAAAACTGGGTGTGACACAATCTTCAGCGGCTCGCACTACCGACACTGTTGTTACTCAATGCTCATAGTAGGGGTTACAAGTGGGCGAGAGAGGGAGGAAGAGCTCCCAAGTCTCTTATGTGTGGGTGGACCTAAAACTATAGAACTGGAGTCCTACACTAAGCCTTGGCTTCGGTCTCTAGGTCTTCAGGTCTCATCGAGTGCGTCTGGTCGTCTTCCGTCGAGTGTTGGTCTAGAGTTCTAAGACTCGAGCCCCTTTCATTTGTGACTGACCTCATCCTTTTATATGATAAGGTGGGGGTCGATCGCTGGTGGCTTCCTCGAGAAGGAGCCACTATGATGTGGTAAAACTGAGTGCTTCACCTTGATGAAGTCGCGTTGTCTGTATTCACCTTGGTCACCTGGTTGTCTTTGCTCGTTCTCATTTTGATGGACGGTGTGGGTGACATGGAGCCCTAGTGCCATCATTACTACCTCTGCGCCATGCCGGCCCTAGCCTCCATAGCCTAGGTCTTGACGTGGCTCATCATGTTGCGGGCCCTATAGAAGGCTTGTCCACTCACGCATAGTATCGGTAGGTTATGAGTGCACCACAGTCTGAGGGGCTCGTAGGTCATGAGTGTGCTGCAGGCTGTGGGGCTCGTAAGTCAGGAGTGGGAGGTAGAGTGATTTTCTACTACAACTTGGTGCTAGGCGTTGTTAATGTGGCTAACCGTTTATGGCGGGTCAGTCTTGGGCCAGGTGAGGAATCCACTCGAGTTGCTTCCCTTCGGTTTGCCTGGCCCCTCTTTCTAGCTCTACTTCATCCGACCCCGGGCTCGGTTCCTTAGGGTTTATACGAGGGTGGGTGCTTTCCAGGGTAGACGGTTCCCTTACCCTCCTGTTGACTGATGGGCCTCGGTAGTCTGGAAGTTCTTCTCCCATGCTCTCTATGACCCATGAGCCCTAGGGGCCCGAGCATCGTTTCCTCGATAGTAGACCTCGAGGAGAGATTGTCTCCCCTTAGGGGCTTTTTTCGGGTCAGGCGAAGTTTGCCCTTCTGTCTTTTGACTTTCGTGCTCCATGGCGCGTCGAGCTTGAGTCCGGAGGGTTGGTAGGATTCGTGAGACTCTCCATTAGCCTTCCGGGGGGCCAATGGGTTGCTATGAGTAGAGGGTCTTTCGACTTTCTTCAATCAGCTTTGCCGGCATGTTTCTGTTTTTCTAGAAACGACATTGTGATAGAACCTCCCAAGGTATTAGGCCCACATACAGTTGTCCTTGTCCTAAGGACCTTGGACAACCCTGTAGATGCACATAATCACTCGACAAGTTCGGTAACTGTATCCTCATCATTTTGCCCAGGAGGGCTTCACCTGTCACGCAGATATTACATCACATTGGAGGAAAGAATAAGCGGAAGCAAATTACAATGACTTAAGTTACATTCATCCATATAGAGAGAGTGTATTATTATTACAAAACCAGGGTATTACACGTGCATAGAGTATTATTACAGACCAGGGAGGAAAAACACCCTCCTACACACAAGTTTACTGATTTCAAAGTGAGACACAAACATCCTCCCGCGACTAACTTCACTGCTGGGGCACTTCCTTGGGTACCACCTTTGAACAGAAATAACAAAACTCTATTGTTTCCTCACCTACAACAACATGGGTTCGAAAACCCTGAGTACAGAGTGTACTTTCGCAAGTCTTACCTGATAAAAGAAAAAGACTCTCAAGGATATGCTGGCTTGAGGGAGTCAAGGTAAGGCTATTCAAGAATCAAAGACTCTGTTTGCAGAAATGCTTACTAATAGTGGGTCCTTAAAAATCCAATTTTATTACCAGGTTAAGTCATTACCTATATCTATTCTTCCTACCCTAGTTCAAGCACTTGGCCTATACTAGCCGTCTTTTATCAACCCATTATTTCACTGGATTGCTACGTGTAGGGCAGTGACCAAGTCTTCATATCCGAGAAGTAATGATGATCCGAATCGATTAATACCCAGCTGGGGATCTCTAACCACACGACATATGTAGCACTTGACCCTTGCATATGTCAACTCGCCACCGGGGTTCTCAAGACTAGACCAGGTTCACGCCAACCGAGAGCACAGATACACCACAGTCCAGCCTCTTGCCACAGAGGGTACACGCTACTCTCGCCATCTCTCCACTCTCATTGCTGTTGGCCTTTCTGGTATTGGTCTGCCGACGCAAAGCTTACCCATGACGAGGCATGTGGCCAGTTAAAAGGTCCTCAATCAGCAAGCCTACATCGACATGGTCCTTAAGTGACTCAGACGGAGACACTACACTGAGACTTCCTTCTCGTGCAAGTCACCCACACGATCTCGTCTTTATCATTTACAAATCCCAAAGTTTGGTACCTGACAGAGGTACATCTTTTTCGATGTTGAACCCATCATGGTCATGATGGATCCTTCATCACAAGTTTTATTTTTGAAAACATCCCATTCCATTTGAAGCATCATGTTGGGGACTTGTTCTCAAATGCTAAAAGTTAAGAACAAGGCAACATAAAAAGGGTTAAATGTTAAAGTCCTTCGTCCTTCGAAGCATTATCTCCCTTCAGATATAATGAATTCCGGACGAAGGTCATGAAGGACAAACCTCCACAAGCACAATAAATGATGAAGAAGGATTCATATGCAAGATATGAAAAAATAATATAAAAACTTTAAACATTATTATCAACTTATTTTTATTTGCGTTACTGTATTAACAATGACAGATTATAAATGTACCTTCGCCTCGAAGGAAAGCAAGGGGTACAAGCGTGACGTGAGAGTAAATGCCAAGTCAGCGTGAACAGTACGGGAGTACTGTTCATCTATTTATAGGCAAGGGACGCAACCCATGTAAAATTACATTCATGCCCTTTATATTTGCTAATAACTCTATAGTAATTCTTCGAGGCCTAATTTGCCTTTTCATCTTTAAGTCGGTTCCCCTTTTCTATTGTCATGGCGAAGCTTTCCTGTGCATAGCTTCGTGATCACCTTGTCCTTCATCATAATCACCTTTCGTCTCGCTCAGGCTTCGTCCTGACGATGCTCTGTATGCTCATGATCCGAATCCGAAGATACACGAAGATACGTGTTCACATATTTCACTTGGAAAACATTGTCAAATCATGTTTTTGAGGACCTTCGGAAGCCAAAGGCCCCCAACACATCATATTTTGTTTAAAACAACACATTTTGTTTTCTAAAGCAAGACTAAGCATCAGAAAACTTTTATAGTAAAACAGGTATCAAGGGATGGTAATCAATTTCAAGGTAGGAAATGCAGCAATTATGTAGCACTCAAGTCCTATTACCTAATGCATCATTTCAGGTGATAAAGAATTTTAAACAACAAGAAAGGGGATAATGCACCAGGGCTTTCCTTGTGTTGTAGGGGATTCAGGACCAGTTCCACAAATATCAAAATAAAACTGCTCCCGGCAGGTGGAATCTCAGTTGGTGGTGCAGTCTCTTCCTCTTCGACAATTACTTCTTCTTTGTTTTCTATACATAACCATATATATACATGAATGCTCATGTGATGTGATGAATATGCAGTTATAATAGAGATATATCAAGTTGTATCTTGAATACAACTTTCCTTCATGGTACTCCTATGTCACTAGGGTTTTCTGGGTTAACACCCTAGCAGGGTTAAGCAGTTCTATTCTAAGAAGCTAGGGTTTTGGGGTTTTGGGATCAAACGATGTCCAAAGCATACCAAACTTTACCCAAAGGCTCTAATTATCAAATTAAGCTTATACAAAAAGTTTTATGATTTTTGGAACTACCAATTGAATTCTAAAATTCTAAAGGACAAGCTTTAGGCATTATTAATTGCTAAATAATTCCTGGTTGGGACTAAAAATATTGGAACTATTTTTATTAAATACAAGGGGAATTTAGAAGTCTAGTAAAATTGATACCATGATTTTATCATTTTTCTAGAATTTTCTACAAATTTTCTATGCCTAGCAAAAAAAGAAAAGGGAAAATGATGAACAGTGATGGGCTGAAACCAGCCCACGGACAGAGAAACGCGCCCGCGTTGGACAATTTGCGCAGAGACCCTCAGGGATTTGAATAACCGATAAAGAACCCTTAGCACTATTTCACTGTCTCTCTGACATTTACACAACACCCCTCGCACTTCTGTTTCTTCTCCAAACCGAACCCTGGCAACGTCGCGCTCGCCATCGGCCATCTCTTCACGGGAACTCACCCCAAACGGAGATGACTGGCTAAATCAAGCGTTGTGCTAGCATCCTTGATCCTAGACGAACCTAGTTCATCCCCTAATTGAGCTAGTATGACCCTGAAAGGGAATTAGGCTTACACCTAGTTCCTAAATAATTTTGGTGGTTGAATTGCCCAACACAAATAATTGGACTAACTAGTTTGCTCTAGTACTCAAGTTATACAGGTGCAAAAGGTTCACACTTAGCCAATAAAAAGACCAAGTTTTGGATTCAACAAAGGAGCAACGAGGCAACCGAGGGCACCTCTGGCTGGAGGCACCGGACTGTCCGGTGTGCACCGGACAGTGTCCGGTGCGCCCAGAGGACACCAACTCCAACTCTTCGCTCTCGGGAATTCTCCGAAGCCGGCACGCTATAATTCACCGGACTGTCCGGTGTGCACCGGACATGTCCGGTGCTCCAAGGAAGCGCGGTCTCCGGAACTCGCCAGCCTCGGGTTCGCGCGGCAGCCGCTCCGCTAAAATTCACCGGACTGTCCGGTGTGCACCGGACTGTCCGGTGTAACTGCGGAGCAACGGCTACTTCTGCGCCAACGGTCGACTCTGACAGTAAACAGTTCACGCGGCAGAGTCAGTGCAGAGGATCGGAGAGGCACCGGACTGTCCGGTGTGCACCGGACTGTCCGGTGCCGCATGAGGACAAAGCCTCCAACGGTCGACCAGCTCCATCCCCAACGGCTATTTGGTGACGTGGCTGTCGCACCGGACATGTCCGGTGTGCACCGGACTGTCCGGTGCACCATCGAACAGACAGCCTTCACCAACGGCTAGTTTTTGGTTGGTGGCTATAAATACCACCCCAACCGGCCACTTCAAAGTGTGGGAGCCCAAGCAACATTCCAAGTCATCTAGTTGACATACTCAAGCCCTCCCAACCACTTATATTCATTGATCCATCCTATACACAAGATTTAGACCACTACATACAACACAAGTGCCACAAAAGAGAGAGCAAGCAAAAGAGAGCTACTCATTTGAGTTTAGCACTAGTGCCTTGTGAGATTCATTGAGAGATAGTGTGTGCTTCATCTTTGTGTTCATTTGCGCGTGGAGTTTTGACTCCCATTCGAACTTCCTCCAAAGTTTTGGAGGCTTGTAAAAGCTAGCAAGAGACACCAAAGATTGTGGTGATCCTTGTGGGATCGAGAGTGATCCTTGAGAAGAAGAAGAGCTCACCGATCCTTGTGTGATCGGGGGAGAGAGGGAAAGGGTTGAAAAAGACCCGTCCTTAAGTGGACTCCTCAACGGGGACTAGGCCTTCGAGGGCCGAACCTCGGTAAAACAAATCACCCGTGTCCATTGTGTTTATTGCTTGTGATTTGTTTACTTTCCCTAGCTCTAAGTTTACTTGCACCTTTATTTGCTAATATCATTTGGTGTTGCTTCAAGTTAAAATTTCCATTTAGTGAAGCAACACGTTGCAAAAAGAACTTGTCCTAAGTGCTCTTCTCATCTAAGGCTTCTTGCTTTGTTATTCTATAACCTACTAGTTGTATTGATTTATCACTTCCGCATTATTTAGCAATACTCTTTTCAAGCAAGAACTTAGTTTCTATTCTCCGATATTTGTATATCTTGTTCTAACCACTAATCAAGGGATCTAGTTGGGGGATAAAGTTTTAATTTTCAGGTTTCGCCTATTCACCCCCCCTCTAGGCGACTTTCAATTGGTATCAAAGCTAGGCACTTCATCTTGAGTCTAACAACTCGAAGTAATGGCTCGAAGAAGATCCCAAAAGAACAAGAAGACTCCTCCATCGAACGCAACTCAAAAGGAGGTAACTCTTGAAATATTATTTGATGATTGTTCTAATTATGACTCATGGTCTACTAGTGTGATAAATGCTTTTAGGACCATAGATCCACAATTAGAACAAATTATAGACAAGAGTATTTTTTCCTCTAATTTCAATGGAAAAATTAATTCCGAGGAGGATCAAAGATGTTATCGCTTAAACTATCTAGCTTTTGACATCTTAACTAATTCTATTAGTAGAGAAGATTATCATGCCTTCATATCAAACTATGACGAATCTTTCTATGATGCGCATGATATTTGGACTAGAATTAAAAACAAATTTGATGAGTCCAAACATGATAGTTCATTTGATGCTTCTACTTCCTTTAGTCTCTGTGATACTAACCCTTGCAAGGAAGAAGAAGAAAATGAACGATGGAGACCAAACGATGAATCCACCTCTCCAAAAGGTTTGTCTTCCCATTTCGATTCCCACATGTGTTGTGTGGCTAATGCAAATGATAGCGGAAGCGCAAATGAGGATGAGGAGGAAGAAAGAAACTTTGTGCAACTCTACGCTCGCCTAAGCCAAGAAGATAAGGCGGTCATGCTCAAACTTCTAGAAAGAGCAAGAGAGCAAAGCGAAGCTCGTCAAAGGCTAGAAGAAGTTCTCTCCATGAAAATGCTACACTTTGACGAGTTGACTAAAGAACATGAGGAGCTAAAGTGCTCCCATGTTGATTTGGTCCAAAGGTATGAAACTGTTTCAATTGAGCATGATAACGCTTTACATTGTATCGCTCAATTAGTAAATAGGAATACCTTGCTTAAGGACCAAGTTGAAAAGCTAAAAGTTGAAAATCTAGCTTTTCAAGATAAATATGATATGCTTCTATGTTCTCATGAAAACCTTATGGATGATCATATCATATTAAACATTGCTCATGAGGTTATGATAGAAAACTTAAAATCCCAACAACCTCACTCGTGCACATGTATTCAAATTGATACTATATTACCATGTGCTAATGCTTGTTGTTTGTCGACAAGCAAATCTTCCTTTGAGTTAGAACTTGCAGGAACAAATGATGATACATATCAAAAGCTCAAAGAAGAAAATGTGAGGCTAAAGATGAGCTTGACACAACTAAAAGGGAAATGCATTGCCCGACCTTCTCAAGATAACCGTGATCACATGGTGAAGAAGCTTGAGACGGGAACAACCGTGGCATGCACTACATCCCTTGAAGAAAATGTCAAGGATTTGAGGATTGCCAAGAGGAAGAAACAAAAGATGAAATTCAACACCTCCTCCAAAAGCCTCAACCACGCCTCCACAAAAGGTAACATCCAAGGTAATGATCAAGCCACACTTCACATTAAAAGGTGTAGTGAATGCTTTGAAGAGGGGCACTTGATTAGGTCATGTCCCTACATTAGAAATGGCTTGATTATTAACAAGGATGATAGACTTTGTTTTAAATGCTCCAAGAAGGGACACTTGCTTAGATCTTGTCCCCATTTAAAACAAAAAGGCATAGGGTTAGAAAAGAAAGTTTCTACTAACCATGTAGCAAGCAACAAGCAAGGAAAGAAGAAAACTTCAAAACTTGAAAAACGCCTTTGCTACACATGCCGAAAGAAGGGACATCAATGCAAGGATTGTCCCATAGGTAAATCTTCCACTCCTAGCTTGTCAATTACTTCTCATGTAACTAGGCAACCCAAAATTGCAACTTGTGCTAGAAAGGTAATGAGTTTACCTAATGCTAACACAAAGGACTTTTGGGTTCCTAGATCTTTGTTGACTAACCGTAATGGACCCATCAAGCGATGGGTACCAAAATATGCTTGACAAGCTTTGTAAGGGAAGGAGATGATATGAAGCCTTGGTGTGCTTGAGAGAGTCCAATCGTCAATGATCTACATACATGATTGACCCAAGGTTATTTTTCAAATTGCTATGTCTTAAACTCATATCATCTCGAGGAAGATATTATATGTTGTAGGAAGTGAAGAGATATCATGTGCAAAAATCAAGGCCTATAACATGGAGGAAAGTCAAAGGATGGTAACTTCTATGCTTTAAGTGCAAGTTTTTTAGAATATCATTTCTTATGTGTCTTATGTAGTCACTTAGAAAAATTGAAGCACTTCAAATATCTTTAAATTGATATTACCATTCTTTGAAGAATTTCCTCTCATATGGTAGATTGCACGTTCATCATTTCCATTCTATGGAAATCTACATGGTTTAATTTATTGCAAGTATGTCATGGCATATTCTTCCTCTAATTATCTTGTTATTGCCATGATTCTAGATATAGAGAGATATTTCATGTTCTTAAAGGAATAAGGTGTCATGTAAGGAATTCAAATCCTTAGGACACTTGTAAAAGGAAAACACTCTCTATAACTAGAATAGTAAGACTAATGATTTTTATCTAAGTAACCCAAATAGTCTCACTTGTAGAGAATAAGTTTCTCTTTGGAAGCATGTAATCTAACATAAAAAGAAAAATCAATCCAATAATTTATGATGTGCTTCTACTTGCTTAAATTGGATTTGATTCTTTCACATTTATCGCTTTCCATGTCATGAATTAGATTTATTCTCATAATCTTAAAAGATTATTTATGCTTATTTTATGAGTTAAAATTAAGCATAACATCATCTATGGATAATCTAGTTCATGCTATGATGCTTCCATGATTTAGTAATCTAGCTTCTCATTCTTTATCAAAATGATTACAAAAATGGAAACTAGTGCTTGTGTTGCTACTAACATTTCTCTTGAGTTCAATTATGAAAATCTACAAGAAAGAAAGTACACAAGCCTCATGGGTTGATCTTCACCCAAAGGAAGAAAGGTAAAAGCAAAGTTTGAAAGGAAAAAGAAGCCACTGCAAAGGGAGAACTCTCAAATGAAAGAGGAGAACATCAAGAACAACACCACCTACTTCTACGAAACAATCAATGGTGTGGTTGTGAGTATTCTAAACCCTTTCATATTGAGAATACTAGGCTCAAGTTGTTTATTACAAATTTAGTGAGCCTTGATCAAGATGTATAATGCTTCCCTCTATTTGTCTTTAAAAAAAAAATAAATGCATCTATTCATCTCATTCAAATATTTGATGCATATCTTTAGGGGGAGCCTCTTATCTTGATTATGTTGAGACTATTGCTTTATCTCAGTAATTTCATATAGTCTCTTGCATAAGAATAAGTTTCTCATGAAGTATGCTACTATCTTTAAAATACTTGTCTTTCACTCTAAAGTAGCGTATTTGTTGGATTCTCCTACTCCTAGCTTAATTGATAATCTAATGTGTATGTTGTTCTTTTGATCACATCTGTTATTTGTTTGATCATTGAATAACTTCAATCAACAATCATGCTTCTTTTGATCACATCTGTTATTTGTTTGATCATTGAAGTATTTTAATTGTCAAAGAGCTTAAAGCTTAACCTTGTAACGAGGATAAGCTGCCTTTGTTCCAAAGGTGGATGGTCCTTAAGCCTCTTTGAAATCCTTAAGGGTAAATGCTTGAAATGTTTACAACATGCTTTCATAAAGTGCATAAACTGTCATGAGCATCACACTTATAATAGGACACAATGCACTTCATATTCTGTATGATATAGATATGTTCTCAAAGCAAAAGGAGAAAATATGTTCTCAAAGGGGGAGAAAATATGAGCCCAAAGCAAAAGGACGCACCACCACCTAATTTTATAAAATTAATGATTTTATATTGGTAAATTTCAAAATTGGTATCTCTTTGTGTTCTAAAGGGGGAGCAACTAGTATTTTCAAATTGATGTCTTAAAACCCTCTTGAACACTAAGAGGAGACTTTATTTGAGGGGGAGTTTTGTTTAGTCAAAGGGAAAAGCATTGGAAATAGGGGGAGAAAATTCCATATCTTGAAAATGCTTTGCAAAATCTTATTCATTTACCTTTGACTATCTTGCAAAAGTACTTTGACAAGAATTTACAAAAGAATTTGCAAAAACAAAACTCTTGGTGCAAATATGGTCCAATATGTCAAAAACAAAGAAAACAATCCATGCGCATCATATAAGTTTATATTGGCTCAATTCCAAGCAACCTTTGCACTTACATTATGCAAACTAGTTCAATTATGCACTTCTATATTTGCTTTGGTTTGTGTTGGCATCAATCACCAAAAAGGGGGAGATTGAAAGGGAATTAGGCTTACACCTAGTTCCTAAATAATTTTGGTGGTTGAATTGCCCAACACAAATAATTGGACTAACTAGTTTGCTCTAGTACTCAAGTTATACAGGTGCAAAAGGTTCACACTTAGCCAATAAAAAGACCAAGTTTTGGATTCAACAAAGGAGCAACGAGGCAACCGAGGGCACCTCTGGCTGGAGGCAGCGGACTGTCCGGTGTGCACCGGACAGTGTCCGGTGCGCCCAGAGGACACCAACTCCAACTCTTCGCTCTCGGGAATTCTCCGAAGCCGGCACGCTATAATTCACCGGACTGTCCGGTGTGCACCGGACATGTCCGGTGCTCCAAGGAAGCGCGGTCTCCGGAACTCGCCAGCCTCGGGTTCGCGCGGCAGCCGCTCCGCTAAAATTCACCGGACTGTCCGGTGTGCACCGGACTGTCCGGTGTAACTGCGGAGCAACGGCTACTTCTGCGCCAACGGTCGACTCTGACAGTAAACAGTTCACGCGGCAGAGTCAGTGCAGAGGATCGGAGAGGCACCGGACTGTCCGGTGCCGCATGAGGACAAAGCCTCCAACGGTCGACCAGCTCCATCCCCAACGGCTATTTGGTGACGTGGCTGTCGCACCGGACATGTCCGGTGTGCACCGGACTGTCCGGTGCACCATCGAACAGACAGCCTTCACCAACGGCTAGTTTTTGGTTGGTGGCTATAAATACCACCCCAACCGGCCACTTCAAAGTGTGGGAGCCCAAGCAACATTCCAAGTCATCTAGTTGACATACTCAAGCCCTCCCAACCACTTATATTCATTGATCCATCCTATACACAAGATTTAGACCACTACATACAACACAAGTGCCACAAAAGAGAGAGCAAGCAAAAGAGAGCTACTCATTTGAGTTTAGCACTAGTGCCTTGTGAGATTCATTGAGAGATAGTGTGTGCTTCATCTTTGTGTTCATTTGCGCGTGGAGTTTTGACTCCCATTCGAACTTCCTCCAAAGTTTTGGAGGCTTGTAAAAGCTAGCAAGAGACACCAAAGATTGTGGTGATCCTTGTGGGATCGAGAGTGATCCTTGAGAAGAAGAAGAGCTCACCGATCCTTGTGTGATCGGGGGAGAGAGGGAAAGGGTTGAAAAAGATCCGTCCTTAAGTGGACTCCTCAACGGGGACTAGGCCTTCGAGGGCCGAACCTCGGTAAAACAAATCACCCGTGTCCATTGTGTTTATTGCTTGTGATTTGTTTACTTTCCCTAGCTCTAAGTTTACTTGCACCTTTATTTGCTAATATCATTTGGTGTTGCTTCAAGTTAAAATTTCCATTTAGTGAAGCAACACGTTGCAAAAAGAACTTGTCCTAAGTGCTCTTCTCATCTAAGGCTTCTTGCTTTGTTATTCTATAACCTACTAGTTGTATTGATTTATCACTTCCGCATTATTTAGCAATACTCTTTTCAAGCAAGAACTTAGTTTCTATTCTCCGATATTTGTATATCTTGTTCTAACCACTAATAAAGGGATCTAGTTGGGGGATAAAGTTTTAATTTTCAGGTTTCGCCTATTCACCCCCCCTCTAGGCGACTTTCAGACCCAGAATCCCCTCTGCACACGATAACGACAAGTACCGAGGGAAGATCGAGCTGTTCTTGGCGACCAGGTACGGTAGCGTTCAATTTCTAAGTACGGGGAGCATCACTACACCCTAAGGAAGCTAAAACAAATGGTAATTGGGTTGGAACTACCTCAGGCGACGCTGGCCACGGAAGAGCTATCCACGGCGGCGCGGAGAACTGATTTGCAGGAAAACCCGAATTAAGGCGCTATGGTGGACGATCAGGCGTGAGAACTGGTGCGCTGGGTGCATAATAACCTAACGGAGTTCGCTGGGGCATCAACTTATAGAATCCCATGGCGGTGGCGTCTAATTTTGTGAAGGCGCGCTAGCGACTGGAGGGAGGGAAAGTTACTGGCGCGAGCGCTATCGTGGCCTTCACCGTGGCAAAGCCTCCGGCGATGGATGGACTCCCTACTATAGTTCACTGCAACGTGGTAAAGCTCCTAGGCACGTGGCGCACGGGCGGCAAGCGGCCAACGCCGACGAGGATTATCACGGCCGCCCATAGAGCAAGTGGGTACGGTGAACCATCCAGTGATCAGGTCCGAGCTTATCTGGGCGCCAAGATCTTTTAGTCCCCTCGGTTATGCACTGTGCATCGAGCACGAATCATAGTGACCAGCGTGAATCTGGGCGCGGGATCACCGGTGGCGAGTTCACGGAACCTGGATTCTTCTTCAGGTTAGTGTACCATCAGAACTCCATTTAAAGCGCTTGACAGAGCATCTTTAGGGGTGATTTTTACAAATTTTTGTGTGGCAACTCTCTAATTGGTCTGCAGCAAAATTAATCCCCTATAAACCAGCTTTGATTTCATTATAAAGACTTTGAGTGAATTCTCATCAGATCACACCGAATTCGGCCCTCAAAGTTCACCCAAGCTCACTGTCAGTCCAACCCTCACCCTTGATCCGACTGACAGCCCAGCTTTGAGTCCATTTTACTCCAATTTTTGGACAACACCAATGCTTAGTCACTTAATCAAAGTTGTACTCCTAACATAGCTCTATAAGTTTGATGCATTGACCTAGGGCAAATTCCTTATGAATTCAGGGATATAGAGCTCCAAAATGACTCAACTTCACTGAATTTCAGACTTAGTCACATAGTGTTCATGTTACCCTTTTGCAAATAAGTCCATATTTCATCACTTCACTTAAAAATTCTCCAATGTGAAAGTTACTTGGTTTGTGATGTTTTATCACTTTGTTATTTGCACTTTGGTCCAAAAGTGCATAAAATTTGCATTCCCCCCTAGGGTTCCAATTAGGGTTTTCTAAGGTTCTTTTTAGGGTTTGGGCACACTAGGGTTTTTGTGCCACCAAGGTTCACTAAATTTGATATCTTATGAACATTTCTAATGACTTTTGAGGTTTTTCTCATTTTGTGCTTACTACTACCCTCATGCCTTAATCCCAGGATTAAGTACCCTACTGTAGGGTTTATCGCACATCAAGTCACCACATCACAACTTCTTTAAAAATTTTACCTAGTGAATCCATTCTAGGTGTAACAAGCAACATGAAATGTCAATGCACATGATGTCATGCTCAATTTTTAGTGCCAGTTTCACCAGAGGTGTTATAGACATCCTGTTGGAAGGCTGCCCTGCCTGAACCCTTTGGGAACCCCCGACCGACCATGGATCGTGGCAAGTGTCCCACCTCGGAGTGTCCTCACCAGGGCTAGCCCAAGAGTTTTCCAACATGGGAAGGGTAGGTGGTTTCTAGGAGCACCTTTAACTCTTCTTCGTACATCATTCTCCGAGCATGGCTCCTTCTATAGGATGGCTGGCTCAAGCACCCGAGGGGATGTCATTTCTCTTTCGTCTTTCCTCATGGCTTCGCCAGATGAGGGGTCAAGGGCTGGTTCCTAGGATAGTGGGCCCGCTCCCTCCCTCCTACGGGGTAGTGCATCTAGCACCCCAAATGTGATCGGCCACCCTATCACGGCCATAAGGTTGGTCCGGGCCGCCCCCACCCTGGTCGCATCTTCCTGTGTAGGAGGGTCATCGCCTCTTCACTCCTCGCCGGCCATGTGTAGCCCAGTGGATCTCAGCCCTAGACCCTTCAGTTGCTGGCGATGGCTGAGCTATAGGGTCAATTAGAGGCGTCTCGCGTGGTCCTACGGACGTTCGATGCCTGCATTGCGGGCCTCCAAGCATGCCTAGCCCTCGTCGAGGCTTGTGCATCAGTAAGTTATGGCTCCTATCCTCCATTGTCTTTCATCCCTAGGGTTGTTCTGATCCCGCTTTCGTTGCTCAATAGGGCGAAAAGCAGAGGTGGCAGAGCTTCATCAGCAAATTGACATGGTGACCCGTAGCGTCTATGCTCGCCGGGTAACCCATGTGCAACCTCTACTAGACATACTAGGTCGTGCTCGGAAGTGGTGGATCATGGTGCCCACCGAGGTATCGCCGTCGCCCAGCTTCGCACTAGGGTTGACCTTCGCATCCTGGTGGGGCTCCCTCTAGGCGCCTCGTCCATATCCTTCGAGAACCTGATCCAAGGGTAAGACGAGGCCGACGGTGGGATCGCAGGCACTGTGCCTTCAGAGGACTTGATGCGTGTAACACCTCAAATACATCAGTTAATAGTCAGTCAGTTTTAGTTGTTAAACTCATTAGAGAAGGGTTTTTTATTCTCAAAAATAAAGTTTGAAGTTTAATTGTTTGATGCATTCATTTTTGAAGCATGTCTTTTGTTTGTTAATTAATTTCAAAGGTTTATTTTTGTATTCAGTATATTTTTACATAGCCCAAATTATTTAAATAAATAGAGCTTGCCCTAAAAATAAAATTAGCTATTTTTGAAAGTTGGTATTTTATTTAGTTGAACGTGATTTCTGAATTTATTATAATTTTTCAAAATATTTAAATATATATATTCATATACTTATGAAAATGAAAAGATATAAAAAACTCGCGCTGCACGGCCATGTGCCTAGCAGCACGCTTGGCCTCCCCATTTTTTATTTTTTTCTCTATCCTTCTTTAATCTGACATGTGGCCCTCCGCTCAATCCCTTCGTCTCCCTAGCGCAGCATCCGCCCGAGACCTGACGGCCCAACTAACGCGCCCGCTATTTATGGTGGTTTAGTATCGGGCCAAATAAGAAACCCACTCGAGTGGCTTCCCTTCGGTTCATCTAGCCCTCCAGTCTAGCTCTGCCTCATCCGACCTTGGGCTCGGTGCCTTGTGGTTTATCCGGGGATGGGTGCTTTCTAGGGTACACGGATCCCTTACCCTCCTGCTGATCGGTGGACCCCGGTAGTTCGGAGGTCCTTCTCCCATGCTCTCTCTAACCGGTGGGCCCCAAGGGCCCAAGATCTTTTCCCCGACAGAGCTCAAGAAACATTGCTAGAGTTGAAACACATTTCCATAGCACCATATACCCAAGTTCTTGATAGAATCACTTTGTTCTTTGCGCAGGTGCTTTGCAAAGTGCTTAGGGGTTTCACATGCGTGTGTGGGCTAGGGGTTTGAGCATATGACGTATGGTACATATGGGCCTAGAGTGGTCACATGGTATGACATATGACGACACTAGACACACAAGGTGGCCTAGAGGGGCGTTTCCTGGCTTGGGGTTGACTGACGTGGTCGTTCTTCTAAGGCAAATGGATTGTGATATCCTACCCAAGGCTTAATAGGATTGGTAGAATACTCATACGGATAAGGTACACCTTCTCTTTTGGAAGCATGTCTTGAAAGAACCTCTAGATCGAGCATGTTTGGCTCAGAGCAATTTTGGGATGGGTGACCAACTGAGAAGTTTTCCCTACTATGCATGAGTGAGGACAAAAGTGCATAGAAAAGAATCGTATTAGTCTATGGAGATTATGTATGATCCTAGAGGGTTACCAGTTGTAAGGGGTGTTGGGGACTACTCTAGCTCCACAAAATTTGGTGGAGTTGGTGGAGCAGCTCAGGAAATCATGGTCCTAGTGTTTTAAACATTTAGAAGACATTTAAATAGGTTATTTTGTTTATTATTTAGATTAAAAATAATTTTTAAACTACTTAAATTTAAATTATAAAGTACAAATCCATGCTATAGTTGAACCTGGAGCAGTCCCAACTCCCAAACACACCCTAAGTACCGTTGGTCTAGAAGTGGTCAGGGTGTTACAAAATGATTCTAATATTGTGATGTGGATGTCATATGGTTTTATTAAAGGCTCAACTTAGTAGCAAACATCATAAGAGATCCTATGGCATGGAACATTGAAAATCCAAAAGGATATTGGATGTGGATGTCATATGGTTTCACTAAAGGTTCAACTAAGAAGCAAACATAATAGGAAATCCTATGACATGGAACATTAAAAATCCAAAAGGACAGGAAAATGCTATCGTGGACAAATAGATATGATTTTTGCTTTTGGAATGATCATTGATTGAAAAATAGTCTAGGCAAAAGATACAAGGAATTAAGGAAGATATAGGTAAAATATTTATATACCAAGATGTGTGATCAAGAGCAAGATTGAACCAAAGGAAATTGTAATGATATGTTATTTGGTCACATAGATGATAGTTTAAACCAAGAAATAAGTAATTAGTTGATGTCCTTAACAATTTCAAAGGAAACCAACATGGAATCTTGGTTCATCAAAAGAATTGATATAATACTAAATATTCAAGCAATAATCATGATTATTGAAGAATTTGGATTTCATTATGCATCTATTGTTGCTATAAAGCAAACATTCACACAAATGTAGAGTGAATTAATCAATAACTTGGCTATGCAGTATTAAGAAAAGGAGAAGGCATGAAAGGTTTTCCATCGAGGAAGCTATTATAGGGTGAAGAATCAAGTCATGTGGAGCAATGGAGTGCCATGTATGAAATCATCGTTGGATCAAATCTTGAAGTACCTTGAAACTATGAACTAAATTCTTGTGTGCTAAAATAGTTGAAGTTGCATGCTTAAGATGATGTTGACGAAAAAATTGTTGCAAGCTCTTGCAAAGTGATAACAAGAAAAATGACATTTGATTAAATAAGAGATCAAGTGGTTGAAATAAATATATCTTTTATTTTTGAGTTATTGATACATCATACTATCAAAAGGGATGAAATATTGATTACTAATAAGTCCTAAATTACTCAAGAAAACCCATAAGAGACATTATAAACCATAAGCTTTGTTTCACTCAAGTATTTTATCACTACTAAAACAGGGTGTTCTAATTTTAAAAAGTCGAGGGTATGCTTTCATCCTTGATATCTGGACAATGCTCATGTAGGGAGTTCTAAGGGTTTCTGGTATGGATGGTCTGGTCTTAAGTGAGTTTAAAAGTCTATGGCTAGTTTCCTATGACTAGATGATGTAGCTTCTTAAATCAGAGGGCCTAATGTGGTTTCACATGGGAAAAATTATTACTTTTAGTGGGATGGTCATTTATACCCACCCT
This sequence comes from Zea luxurians, assembly GCA_029449295.1. Taxonomy (NCBI): domain Eukaryota; kingdom Viridiplantae; phylum Streptophyta; class Magnoliopsida; order Poales; family Poaceae; genus Zea; species Zea luxurians. Next base: position 99,676 of record JAOPSE010000913.1, read on the forward strand.
CACCCCTTTGTGGTTGCTGCTCACTTTTGCCATGTCTAGACCTAAGGCAAGTTTCCCTTGAGCTCTCACCAACCACATTTGCTAAGATTTGTTATTAAAGTTAAAATCATTTGGTTGGGTTAAAAGAATTTGATATATAAAATAAAACATCATAAAAATAGTTTTTTAGCCTTAATAACTTGTAGAATGGTGATGCAAGTGAGAGGTAAATTAGGCAATATAATTTCACTCTTTATCTAAGGTGTCTATTTTGATCCTAGTCAAAACCTATGAAATAAATAAGCTATCTTATGTGCAACTATTGTTTTGACTAAGTGTTCCTACCTTTATGGCAAAGAGTTATACAAAATAGTTTCCAATCCTATCCACTAGCTTATAACTAAGTTAGGAAGTTAAAACACACAACCAAGGTAACACAATATAAATGTGGGAACTTAATTATGATAGAGATACAAACTCCCATCGATGACTTCAATGTTCTTATGAGATATTAATAAGTATGTAAACTTCCCCTAATTTTCATCAGAGCCCCACACAAGCAAAGCCCATGTGAGGGACAATCTCATGTTCTGTTATCTCCATGGATATCGTAGGGTTTTCTCCATGCTCAAGTGCACCATGTGGTGCTCCAATTATGGCCTCTCTAGGATGATCCCCACCATTTCTACTATCGAGTTTTCAACCAAAATGCCACATATCTCGTTCCCTCCAATACATAGTGGCAGCCACACCACAAAAAACAGTTGGTGAGATCTTGAAAGACTAACAAGCTCGCTCGGTACAACTTAATAGGATGGTGTGCATGGAATGTTTATTCCTCACTTCTATAATTAGGAATTAAAAACCTAGAGCAAACACTATATATAGCGGTCTAATTAACTTATATAGTTCACAAATCACCTACGCTAATTATTGAGTGAATCTATTAACACTTGAGCGTCTAGAGCCATTATGTATAAGTATTAGCTCACTTGGTATGTTTTCTAGCTCCCACACATATCAAATGCCTGGTTTGGTGTCTTATTTATAGCCCCAAAGAGCGTACTACCATTGCAACTGCAATAGGCCTCACTACACACCATCAGCTCATCAAACAGTAGCACTGTTTGACTATTGAGCATAGTCCAATGTCTCACAACAACTACTGCACTAATATTGTGTCTAAACTAGCCATGGTTGACCATTGGGTATGCCCATATAGTCTGATGCCTACCATCAGACCAGTCTAATGCTCATTTCTCCTTTTAGGATTCTTTTTGGTACCATCAGACTCTATCTAAGATGGTCTAATGCCCTATGAACAATTATAGCTTGGTGCCTCTATGAGATAAATAGTGTGACTCTATAGTCCAATGCCCAAGTTGCTTCTGGTCTAACACCTAAGGTTTGAAGATTTTGTTCACGGTCGGTTAGAGTTTTCTATGACATATGCTCTGAGATCTCCCGCAGGATGATTCGATGCTCTTTAACCATTTCCATGATTTGTTTCCTTATGACCTTTAATCTAGCTCTGTTCCATCTTTTGACTTGGACTCTTGCTTGTTGTTTCAGATCTTCAATGTGTCGCCTAATATCTTACTTGAGGAGTTGATCATTTTTATCACCACTTTTCCTTCATGCAATTCCATGTGTCGCCTAATATCTTACTTGAGGAGTTGATCATTTTTATCACCACTTTGCCTTCATGCAACTCCATGTTGCATCCTTTGAACTATAACTAAAGACACTAATAAATAAGTTTAGTCCAAATTGTTATGTTGGTCATCAAACACCTAAACTTTGTTATTAAATAGGCCCCAATCCATTTGCATTACAATCTTCCCCTTTTTGGTAATTGATAACAAACAACCAAAGCAAGTAAATAATTAAGAAATACCAAAATATAAAATGCAATCTACTTGCTCGAATGCAAAGGCAAAGGCAAGATTCACATATATAAAATGATACCAATTGTATATTTTTAAAAGAAAACTTTCTTGACCTTGCTAAAAGTCCACAAGTTGTGGTTTATGGATATAAGCCTTCCCCTAACTCAATAGACCACTTCCCCTTTCTTGGACAATTTTCCAATAAGGGTGACATTCTCGTTCGAGAACATATCTTTTTGTCTCCCCTTTTTACAATTCCCCACCATCTACAACTTAACCACAACCACTTGTTCTTGTATGTTTGGTACCAACAAACCTTGATACTAATTAAAAATGTTTTTGGGGTTTAGAATTTGAGATGGATTGGGCTTGCTTTTGGTCATATAAATTGTCCTGCTTTGAAATCAAACACCAAAAAGGAAGACATTAAAGCACTATGGAGGAACAAATTTTTATGATCCTATAAATTTGTTCCCTTTACTAAAACTATATTCTCCTTCATTATATATAAAAGTTAATTTTAGAAGACTGATCACAAAATTTACTTTCATATTATATAGATTAAGCTCCACGTATTTGTACGCATACATCTGATGAAAGTAAAGTTTGTTGAACCAACTAAAAGTTAAATCTTATGTGTAGCAGGGGGTAAACTATAACTAAACATGATTTTAATTTATATAACTCATGGAGAAAGCATGTAAAATATACTAAATGATCTTGATATTGATATGCATGATACCAGTTGAACTTGATAATGGTATATATTATACAATTGTTGAAATCATGAAATTGAAGCATATTGCTTTTCTTTGGGGATTCTATTTTCCTTTTAATTTGACTAGTACACATATGATAAACATGAAAGGTGCTAGTCTCAAAGATACCAACTTATAGAGTGATCTCCTCCTAAAAGTGTGCATACTGAAAGGGAAATGTGCCCTCAGGCCATTTCTAAGTGTTTTGCTGATTAAGTGCCTAACACATCACTTTGATCTAACATACAATTGTGAGTATGAGCTCAGAGTCAAAGAGAAGCAAATTGTGAGTTGCAAGAACAAATTGCAAACTCTACAATATTGGAGAAATAAAGGTATGATTCTAGCACTTAGTAAATTGGTTTTGGTACTAACTGTGTTCTAATAAGTGCTAGGGAAATTCTCAAATCAAGAGAAATTCAAATGGAGAAGTTTGGCTAAGGCTAGCCAAACTTGCACCAGTCTCGGTGCACCGGACTGTCCGGTGTGCACCAGACAGTGTTCGGTGCTCAGGCTGGTGCACCCGGCGAACAGGCCGCTCTCGGGAAAAGTTAAGGGTGCCATGGCTATAATTAATCGGACTATCCGATGTACACCGGACTGTTCGGTGTGCTAGCTACGCGCTCAGCCAATGGTCGATCGCGCGATCAGCGGGCGCCACGTGTGCTCAGCTGTGACACTATAAAAAAATCATTAAATAAAAATAATACATTTAGTTATTAATGATATTTATGGTAATTAATTTTCTTTTAAGTGTTTGTTATTTATTTGCCTTTGAAATGATTTTTGATTTCTCATAATTAATTTTGGATATTGAATAGCATTTCTTGTTAAGTAAAAATCCAAATAAATAATATAATAAGTACTAGTCCAAAAATAACTATTTTATTTATAAATAATTTTAGGTTAATTGTTATGAATTTTATGGTTATTTAAAATTATATTTTGAAATTAGAAAGAATTAGAAAATAAAAAAAGAAAAAAAGAAAAAAAAGAAAAAATAACGAAACCCTAATCCATTTGGCCCACTAGGGGCACAACTTGGAGTGACCGCACCCCCTAGCTCCCTGCTTACCTAGCTGCCGCCGCCTCTTGCTGTCTTTCCCCTCCCCTTTTCTCTCTCCTCTCTCTCCCTTCCATTCCTCTCTCCCCTTACTCACCCGACCGCGCACACCGCCCGCGGATGCGCCCGACGCCTCGACGCACTAGCCCACGATGCCATGGACCCAGCCCAATGCGACGCTCCTTGCCCGAGCGCCCAACGCGACCCCAAGCTCCAGTCGGCCGAGCGCCCCTGCTCAGGCCACCGCACCGACCGCCCCTCCAGCGCCAGGCCTCGACCCTGACCGCGCTAAGGCCCGAGCTCCCTGCCCCTGCACTCGACGCCAGCCGCGCTCAGCTCGACGCCCACCTCGCGCGCACCGACTGAAGCCCGCACACGACGCCGCGCCGCCGTCACGTTCGAACCGAACAACCTGCACACACAATCGCCAAGCCAGGAGCCCGACCGACCAAAGCCCCGCGCTCACGACCGTTTCTCTGAGTTTACTGCGTCAGTTTCTCCCTCCAATCAAGCTCCTTGAATGCCACCAATGGCATGACGCCGGCCGACCCTCTCTCTCCCTCTCCTCTTCCTCTATAAATTGGAGACGAATCTCTTCTCCCTCCCACAGCCGAGCTCTATTCCTCCCCGAGCTCGCCCCTCTCTCTCACTCTGATTGCTCGCCGTCGAACGTCGTCGCCGGAGTCCGTGGAGCCTCGCCGGAGTTCGTGCTCACCATCCGTGTTCCCCGCCGGAGCTTCGCCGTCCACGTAGCGCCCGTTCCCTACCCGCCAAACCACTCCCCCTCGTCGACGTTCGTCCCGGCGCATGAGTGAACCCAAGGTTGAAGACAACCCCAACCCGTTAATTTATTGTATAAATCATGTGTTGAATTAATTTATAAATTTGTGAATTATCGTTGTAATATTATGATGATAAGATTTGGCAATTCGTGTATGATTTTAGAGATTCGATATATACATGTAACCAAAATCGAACCCCGCGACAATATTTTAAATATACGTATGATTTTATAATTCTAAAAATGAACACGGTCACTATTCACTACTTCAGTGATTTTCATACTAGAAATGTTTACGGATTTGTTTTCTTTTAGTGTGTGGAGCGATAATCGGTTAGTAATGATATAAGTATAATTTTAGTGATATAAGAAATTGAAATAGAAATTAAGCCACGTATTTCCGGTCTAATGAAAAATGTATAGATTCTACTATTCATAATAAATGTATTCATAAGTATAGCACTTAATTACTTAGAATAGTAAAATGCTCATTTATGTCATAATAACCATGAATAGGTTATTAAAAGTCCCATTTAGTAACTTATAATTAATTCTTAGTATATTAATGTTAAAAGAATTAAATAAACAATTTTTAGTTATACGTATAAATTTTATTTAGAAAAGAAAAGAGAAAACCAAAATAGTAGAATTTTATAATAATATTAAAATAACTTAGGCACTCATGCTTTCTTAATAAAGAAAATGATAGTTATGTTGATAAACATAGGTTTCTTACTAAAGAATTAGATAATTTATTTCTAGTTTAAAATGACCTTTTAATAGATATCATGTTTTTAATTTAATAAGGTTCGTTATAAATGTTTCAGTATAGCCGTATTAAATAGAAACTTAAAAGAATATGTCGACCATTTGTTTTTTAAATAGAAGATAAATATATGTCCAATTAATAAATTATTTCTTAATTAAAAGATAACTAAGGTCATTGCTTTTATAAACTAAAACGATAGTTTATACATAATTTCTTTCTAATGAATTAGATAATTTATTCCTACAATAGCATTAAAGATAATTAATAGATTAATTATCCTTTATCATAATTTATTAATCAAACCTATAGTCAATTTGTTCTTAACTAGATTTATGGCATGATTAATGATTTCATAGAATTTAGTCCACCTTATATACGAATAACCTAGCTTTTCCTAAAGGAATAAAATAAAGTAATAAGAGTTTAAGTTCTTTTATAACTTAAAAGGTTACTTTATATATTGACTTCAAATATAATAATATAGGCTATGTGTTTTAATAAAATTAAAAGATAGTTATTTGTTTATTATCCTTTTACATGAAAATCCACTTAAGACCCATAACCTAACTCGTCTTAAATAGGTGATTAATAATATAATTATGATCTTTTCACATAAAAAGTTGTTTAATCTATTTATGAGCTTTTTATAAAATAATGTCTAATAATGTGTTTCATAACTCATTAACCTTAGATATATAACCTATATCTTTTCTAAAAGGTTAAAAATGTTTAATATCGTTATAACGTGTTTTATCGTCTTATAAACCCTTAATCTTAGACATATCGCATATGACGTTTTATAAAAGACTAAATTGGTGAACCAAATATTTGTATATTTTAATTAAGATATTTTTAAGCCCATGTCTTGTTTTATAAAGTATAGATCACACAGTTCTGAAAAGGAATAATTTTTATTATAACCCTTGCGTGTAATGTTTTTAAAAGCGAACGCTCTTTTCGTTAGGCTTTCTTTTAGTTTTACGTATGGTGAATGTTGTATGTTATTGAGTGGTGTTTGTTCTTCTTGTTTGTTTGTGTGATATTCAGTGGTTGATCTAGTGGTTGAGAATCAAGATATATTCCATGGAAGAACCTCGAGTTTTCAATAAGCAAGGCAAGTGGACTTCTCCCTCTGTATACTCTGTTTGATCCCAAACAATACATTTAATAAAGTTTATTCTTCGATGAATATATGCATAATTTGATGGGTTACCTATTTAGATACCTCTCACCTTTCCAACCTTACTTCTTGTTTAACATGGGATTATGTTCTAATCAAGTAGCTATGCTATTGCTACAACTTAACTTTATGCAGTCAGTCCTGTTTATGATATTAATGTTCCAAATGGTAAGTTTACATTATTCTTGTTAACCCGATGGTTAAACAAGATTATTGCATATTAATTGGAACATGGAGTGACCACCCGGGAAAACAGTGCTACCATGAGAACTATCATGGCTCTGGTCTTGGTTGAATAACTAGGGAAGTCTTATGTTGGGTGTTGGTCGTGGTCTACCGGAACGGGGGCATCTGGCAAGCGCTTATAGTACCGGCTTAGGCAGATTGGACACGGGCATAGTTCCCAAAGCTTTACCCTATGGTCCAAACTATAAGTTGGTTACGGTAGGTGTGCCTTATGTAGTTTGACCATTTCCAGCATTTGTGTAATGAGGACTCTAGGGAGAAGCCTCGTAGTGAGACCCTGACCATTCACCTCGGAAGTGAATACGGGTCTAGCTAACCCGACCTAGAAGGGAATCGCGACTCATGGGTAAAGATGCGCCACCTCTGCAGAGTGTAAAACTGATATATCAGCCGTGCTCACGGTTATGAGAAGCCTGGACTCCTCACATGATAATTGAACTTGAAGATGGAAATAAATCGAGATCCAATGATCAGCCAATGGTTTGCTTAAGTGGTTTCACTTAAGTGTTTTTGATATACTCTTATACCTTTGTTTAAAGGGAATACATGGGATTCACATTTATTAGTAATCAAGTGTTGATAATAAAATGTTGACCAACTAAAATGCTTACTGCTCAACCTCAGCCTCACCTTGTTATACCTGCATTAGTTTTTCCCCCACTTGCTGAGCCCCAACCATAAGTGAGCTCACCCTTGCATAAATTTTGATCAGAAGTTGCAGATGAAGTTATGATGCTAAGCTCCATGGATGCTAGTCTAGTGATACCACTGGTCATCTTCCTGTGGATGGATGTCCCTGTTTCGCTATACTTTGATGAATAAAGGTTAAGACATTATGTCTGTTCAAAGTGTAATATGTTAATATAATCTTTATTTACGCTTTTATGCATTGTTCTTTTGATATATTACACTTGTGACGTCAACATATGTGTGGAAATAGATCCTGGCACACATATGCTATGCACCCGGCTCTGCCCTTTAGAAACGGGTGTGACATCAGCCAATGGTCACGAAGCTGCACCAGACTCTCCGGTGTGCCACGGGGCCAGAGGCTAGAAACGGTCGGTTTCTCCAAACAAGGAAGTGAATCGCGCACAGTTCACTATCTGGTGGTGCATCGGACTGTCCGGTGCGCCCACGGACAGAAGGCAACCAAAACCTACCAATTGGAGCTCCAACAGCTCCTAGGTCCCTTGGGGCTATAAAAGGGACCCCTAGGCGCATGGAGCATTACACCAAGCATTCTTTGAACATCCTAAGACACCAAGATACTGCGATCATGCTAGAGCTTTGATAGATTAAGATTTGAGCAAGGGTTTGAGTTGTAATTCCGCTGTATTGTTTCTTGTGCTCCTCTCTCGACTTGTGAGCATGTGGTGCTGTGATTTTTGCCTCTTGTGTGTGTTTCTACTCCTCCTTACTCTTGAGTTTATTTGAGATCAAATTGCGTAAGGCGTGAGAGACTCCAAATTGTGGAGATTCCTCACAACGCGGTAAACCGAGATAAGAAAGAAAATCGTGGCATTCAAGTTGATCTTTGGATCATTTGAGAGGGGTTGAGTGCAACCCTCATCCATTGGGACGCCGCAATGTGGAGTAGGCAAGCGTTTTACGCTTGACCGAACCATGGGATAAAAATCATAGTGTCACCTATCTTTCTAGCACGTCTCATCACTTATAATATTGCTCTAAGTTTAACACTCGTCTTGTGAGAGCAGAAGTCCTCTCTTCTCTCGCTCTACATCCAAACTTGGTTTTGATTTTACTAATCCACTTTAGACCAAGTTTGTTTTTTGTTGAGATGTTTTTACAGGATCACATATTCACCCCCTCTAGGTGCTCTCAATTGGTATCGGAGTCGTTCTCTTCATCAAGGGACTAACCGCCCAATGAGATGGATCCTAAGGGCAAGGGGATCATGATCAATGACAATGAGAAGGAGATCCTAAACGTCAACGAGCCAAAAGGTGACAAGATCACCGACTCAGGTTCGAAAACAAGAGAAAGGATGGGAAGAAGAAAAGGTGCATCAAGAAGATCATCTACTACGACAGCGATGCCTCCTCTTCTTCACCAAGGGATGACAACGACGAAGGCTCATCTACGGAAAAGAATACGGTTAATCAAAATTATTCATTTGATTACTCTCGAGTTCCGTAAATTCAAATGCTCATTTATTGTCTATTCCACTTGGAAAAGCCTAAATTCATTTTGATGGAGAAGACTATTCTTTTTTGAGTCATAAAATGCATAGTCATTTATTTTCTCTTCATCCTAGTATTTGGGAAATAGTGGAAAATGGAATGTGGTTTGATAGTAGTGATAATCCCGTATTAGTTAATGAACAAATTCATAAAAATGCCCAAGCTACTACTGTTTTGTTAGCATCTCTATGCAGAGATGAGTACAACAAAGTCAACGGCTTGGACAATGCCAAGCAAATATGGGACACCCTCAAGATTTCTCATGAGGGAAACGACGTCACCATGATCACCAAAATGGAGTTGGTGGAATGTGAACTTGGGAGATTCGCCATGAAAATGGGGGAGGAGCCAACTGAAACCTACAACAGGTTTAAGACCCTGGTGAACAAGATTCGAAGCTATGGGAGTACAAGATGGATGTTCGACTCATGGTAAGGTCATTTACAGTTAATGATCCTCATCTTGTAAATCCTATTTGTGAGAATCCTAGGTACACCAAGATGACGACCGAGAAATTCTTAGAAAATTTGTAAGTGGGTGTATGATGGTTAAGGAGGCAAGGTACATTGATGATATTGCCAACGAACCACTTCCTCTATACAAGCCACAGCCCGTTGCTCTCAAGGCAACAAACAGCATGGAGGCGCTACCTAACAAGGTGACAAGAGTTGAGGCTGCCGGGCTTAACGAAGAAGAAATGGTGCATGTGATCAAGAGCTTCAGGACCGCATTGAAGGATGCAAGGAGTACCCCAACAAGAACAAATCAAGGGGAAAGAGTTCTTGCATCATATGTGGTAAGTCTGGTCACTTTATTGAACAATGTCCCGATAATGAAAATGACTAGGGATAAGAAAAGAGAGGGAAGAAGGAGAAGAAAAAGAACTATCGGAAGGCAAAGGGCAAAGCTCACATCAGCAAGGATTGTTCTTCATCCGACTCCGACGATGAGGGACTTGCTGCCTCCACCTTCGCCAAGTCCTCCCTCTTCCCCAATGAGCGACATGTCTACCTCATGGCTAAGGAGAAGAAGGTACGTACACGAGATACTCTAAAGTACACTTCTTCTAATGATGAGGATGCTGATGATGATGTAGACTATAGTGATCTCTTTAAGGGTTTAGATAGATCAAAATTAGACAAAATTAATGAACTAATCGATGCCCTTGATGAGAAGGATAGGTTGTTAGAAAAACAAGAAGATATTTGTCGGGGACCATAATTAGGGGTACCCCCAAGACTCCTAATCTCAGCTGGTAAACCCCATCAGCACAAAGCTGCGAAGGCCTGATGGGCGCGATTCAGGCCAAGGCTCCGCTCAAGGGACACAATCCCGCGTCGCCCGAGCCCGACCTCGGGCAAAGACAGCTGACCCCGGAAGATTCACGCCTCGCCCGAGGGTCCCCTCAAGCAATGGACGCACCATCGACTAGCCCGAGGCTCAACTCGGGTAGGCTTCCCGGAGAAGCAACCTTGGCCAAATCGCCACACCAACCGACCATATCGCAGGAGCATTTAATGCAAGGATCGCCTGACACCTTATCCTGACGCGCACTCTTCAGTCGACAGAGCCGAAGTGACCGCAGTCACTTCACCGCTCCACTGACCGACCTGACAAGAAAACAGCACCGCCTGCCCCGCTCCGACTGTCGTGCCACTCGCCAGAGTGAGGTCGACAGCGGCTAACTCCAGCCTCGGGCGACATAGGAAGCTCCGCCTCGCCCGACCCCAGGGTTCGACCCCCATCTCGGCTTCGGCTCCGGAAGACGACGAACTCCGCCTCGCCTGACCCCAGGGCTCGGACTCAGCCTCCGCTCCGGAAGACGACGAACTCCGCCTCGCCCGACCCCAGGGCTCGGACTCAGCCTCGGCTCCGGAAGACGATGGACTCTGCCTCGCCCGACCCCAGGGCTCGGACTCAACCTCGACCTCGGAGGAATCGCCACCTCGCCCAAACTCGGGTCCGGACCGGCCACGACGCCAGGGGGGCCATCATTACCCTGCCCCTAGCTAGCTCAGGCTACGGGGAACAAGACCGGCGTCCCATCTGGCTCGCCCCTGTAAACAAGTAATGATGACACCCCGCACGCTCCATGACGACGGCAGCTCCCAGCCCCTTACGTCAGCAAGGAGACGTCAGCAAGGATCCGACAACCCCGACAGCTGTACTTCTGCAGGGCTCCAGCGCTCCTCTGACGGCCACGACATCACATGAACAGGGTGCCAAAACCTCTCCGACTGCCACGACGGCATGTACTTAGGGCTCTAGCTCCTCTCTGCTAGACATGTTAGCACACTGCTACACCCCCATTGTACACCTGGACCCTCTCCTTACGCCTATAAAAGGAAGGTCCAGGGCTCTCGTACGAGAAGGCTGGCCGCGCGGGAGAATGGGCCGACGCATAAGGCCCTCGCTCTCTCTCTCCCACGCGAACGCTTGTAACCCCTACTGCAAGCGCATCCAGCCGCCCTGGGCGCAGGACAACACGAAGGCTGCGGTTTCCCCTTACTGTTCTCCCCCCTTTGTGTCCCGTCTCGCGCCGATCCATCTAGGCTGGGACACGCAACGACAATTTACTCGTCGGTCCAGGGACCCCCTAGGGTCAAAACGCCGACAGTTGGCGCGCCAGGTAGGGGCCTGCTGCGTGTTGACGAACAGCTTCCCGTCAAGCTCCGGATGGGTAGTCTCCAGCAAACTTTCCAACCCAGGACGATGCTCCATTTCGGGAGTCTTGAGTTCATGTCCCTCGACGGCAGCTACGACATGATACTCCTTCCTCCGCCGCGCGACAGCGACAATGGCGGCCGTCAGCCCGCCTGCCGGCGGCGAAATCAACGACGTCTTCCCCACATGGCGGAAGAACAACATCCGGGATTGTCCTGTCACCTCCCCCACCGACGAAGGAGGAGGCGGGGCAACCATGGCCAAGCAGGAGGCGACACCTCGTCGGCTGTTGAGCAAGTCGATGACGCCGGCGCCCCAGCGGGGGACACGTCGGGCTTCGACCTTGCGTCTGAGACGAAGATGAGCGCCGCTTCCCCGCAACACGCCAACCCCAAGCAGACGAACGACGCCAGCACGCTCGCGAAGAACTTGCTGGGCGTCGCACTCGTACCTGAGACAACGGTGCAGTCCGCCCCTGACGCGACTTCGTCACTGCCCGTCGACCAAGAGGTACCGACCGATTCCCATCTCGTGCCTTTTGGATTCAGCTTCGACCCACCGAGCGACCTCGCTTCGGTGGACGCTTTCATAGAGGCATGTACCAACCCTCCGGGGTAGCATATGCGGTTGCCCTGGGACAGACAGACGGCCGTCTCGACCTACGGACCCTCAGGTTCCGAGGAAGATGACGAGCCTTACTTTTGTTGGGATTTCTCCGGGCTCGGTAACCCCAGTGCCATGCGGGACTTCATGACCGCATGCGACAACTGCCTCTCTGATTGTTCCGATGGTAGCCGCAGCTTCATCGACGACGACTGCGGCCCAAGTCGTGAATGTTTCCGCGTCGATCTAGGGGGTCCCGGCGAAGGCGACCATCTTGATATGCCGGAAAACGGCGATCCCCCTAGGCCTGTGCCTCGCGTTGACATCCTTCGGGAGATAGCTGTGGTCCCAGTCCCTGCGGGGGGGTCAGGACGCACAGCTCGAGCAAATCCGCGAGATGCAGGCCAGGCTCGACGAGGGAGCAGGAACACTTGAGCAGTTCCGGCGGAACATCGGGCAGGAATGGGCAGACCATGTTCCGGCCGGAGAAGCGCGTCATCTACCCCAGGGCATCCAGCACCGCATTGCTGACGACGTCAGGGCAAGGCCGCCACCGGCTTCCAGTGGGGTCGGCCAGAACCTGGCTGCAGCAGCAATACTGCTCCGCGCGATGCTGGAACCATTGACCACCGAAGGGCGGTGTATCCAGGGAGAGCTCAAGAATCTCCTGGAGGATGCCGCGGTCCGACGGGCCAAAAGCTCTGCCTCTCGAAGGCAGGGGTACCCCTCGGAGCATCGCATCGCGACTTCCTGATTCGTGCGGGAAGCCTCGGTCCTCACCGGGCGCACGCGCAACACGGCGCCTGCGGCCCCGGGTCACCTCGGCAATGAGCACCACCACCGCGACCGTCGAGCCCAGCTCGACGAGAGGGTGCGCCGAGGCTACCACCCCAGGCGTGGGGGATGCTACGACAGCAGGGAGGATCGGAGCCCCTCGCCCGAACCACCCGGTCCGTAGGCTTTCAGCCGGGCCATACGATGGACGCCGTTCCCGACCCGGTTCCGAACCCCGACTACCATCACAAAGTACTCGGGGGAGACGAGGCTGGAACTGTGGCTCGCGGACTACCGACTGGCCTGCCAGCTGGGTGGAATGGACGATGACAACCTCATCATCCGCAACCTCCCCCTGTTCCTCTCCGACACTGCTCGAGCCTGGCTGGAGCATCTGCCTCTGGGACAGATCTCCAATTGGGACGACCTGGTCCAAGCCTTCGCTGGCAACTTCCAGGGCATGTACGTGTGCCCTGCGAACCCCTGGGATCTCCGAAGCTACCGCCAGCAGCCGGGAGAGTCTCTCAAGGACTACATCCGACGATTCTCGAAGCAGCGCACCGAGCTACCCAACGTCACCAACTCGGACGTCATCGGCGCGTTCCTCACCGGCACCACCTGCCGCGACCTGGTGAGCAAGTTGGGTCGCAAGACCCCCACCAGGGCGAGCGAGCTGATTGACATCGCCACCAAGTTCGCCTCTAGCCAGGAGGTGGTTGAGGCCATCTTCCGGAAGGACAAGCAGCCCCAGGGCCGCCAGCCGGAAGACGTCCCCAAGGCGTCCGCCCAACGTGGCACCAAGAAGAAGAACAAGAAGAAGTCGCAAGCGAAACGCGACGCCACCGACGTGGACCTTGTCGCCGCCGCTGAGAACCCTCGGAAACCTCCTGGAGGTGCCAATCTCTTCGATAAGATGCTCAAGGAGCCGTGCCCCTATCATCAGGGGCCCGTCAAACACACCCTTGAGGAGTGCGTCATGCTTCGGCGCCACTTTCACAAGGCCGGGCCACCTCCAGAAGGTGGCAGGGCCCACAACAACGACAAGAAGGAGGATCACAAGGCAGAGGAGTTTCCCGAGGTCCATGACTGCTTCATGATCTACGGCAGGCAAGTGGCGAATGCCTCGGCTCGGCACCGCAAGAAAGAGCGTCGGGAGGTCTGCTCGGTAAAGGTGGCGGCGCCAGTCTACCTAGACTGGTCCAACAAGCCCATCACCTTCGACCAGGGCGACCACCCCGACCGCGTGCCGAGCCCGGGGAAATATCCGCTCGTTGTCGACCCCGTCATCCACAACGTCAGGCTCACCAAGGTCCTCATGGACGGAGGCAGCAGCCTCAACATCATCTACGCCGAGACCCTCGGGCTCCTGCAGATCGATCTGTCCTCGATCCAGGCCAGTGCGGCGCCTTTTCACGGGATCATCCTCGAGAAACGCGTCCAACCCCTCGGACAACTCGATCTACCCGTCTGCTTCGGGACTCCCTCCAACTTCTGAAGGGAAACCCTCACGTTCGAGGTGGTCGGGTTCCGAGGAACCTACCACGCAGTACTGGGGAGGCCATGCTATGCCAAGTTCATGGCAGTCCCCAACTACACCTACCTCAAGCTCAAAATGCCAGGCCCCAACGGGGTCATCACCGTCGGCCCCACGTACCAACACGCGTACGAATGCGACATGGAGTGCGTGGAGTACGCCGAGGCCCTCGCCGAATCTAAGGCCCTCATCGCCGACCTGGAGAGCCTCTCCAAGGAGGCTACAGATGCGAAGCGCCACGCCGACAACTTTGAGCCAGCAGAGACGGTTAAGTCCGTCCCTCTCGACCCCAGCAACGATGCCTCCAAGCAGATACGGATCGGCTCCAAGCTCGACCCCAAATAGGAAGCAGTGCTCGTCGAATTTCTCCGCGTGAACGCCAAAGTCTTTGCGTGGAGTCCCTCGGACATGCCTGGCATACCGAGGGATGTCACCGAGCACTCACTGGATATCCGAGCTAGAGCCCGACCCGTGAAGCAGCCTCTGCGCCGATTCGACGAAGAAAAGCGCAGAGCCATAGGCGAGGAGATCCACAAGCTGATGGCCGCAGGGTTCATCAAAGAGTTATTCCATCCCGAATGGCTTGCCAACCCTGTGCTTGTGAGAAAGAAAGGAGGGAAATGGCGGATGTGTGTAGACTACACTGGTCTAAACAAAGCATGTCCGAAGGTTCCCTACCCTCTGCCTTGCATCGATCAAATCGTGGATTCCACTGCTGGGTGCAAAACCCTGTCTTTCCTTGATGCCTACTCAGGGTATCACCAAATCAGGATGAAAGAGTCCGACCAGCTCGCAACTTCTTTCATCACACCTTTTGGCATGTACTGCTACGTTACTATGCCATTTGGTTTGAGGAATGCTGGTGCGACATACCAAAGGTGCATGAACCACGTGTTCGGAGAGCACATTGGTCGGACCGTCGAGGTTTACGTCGATGACATCGTAGTCAAGACGAGGAAAGCCTCCGACCACCTCTCCGACCTTGCAACGACATTCAAGTGTCTCAAGGCGAAAGGCGTAAAACTCAATCCTGAGAAGTGCATCTTCGGGGTCCCCCGAGGCATGCTCTTAGGGTTCATCGTCTCCGAGCGGGGCATCAAGGCCAACCCGGAGAAAATCACGGCCATCACCAACATGGGGCCCATCAAGGACTTGAAAGGCGTATAGAGGGTCATGGGATGCCTTACGGCTCTGAGCCGTTTCATCTCGCGCCTCGGTGAAAGAGGCCTACCGCTATACCGCCTCTTAAGAAAGACCGAGTGCTTCACTTGGACCCCCGAGGCCGAGGAAGCCCTCGGGAACCTGAAGGCGCTCCTTACGAACGCACCCATCTTGGTGCCTCCCGCTGCCGGAGAAGCCCTCTTGATCTACATCGCCGCTACCACTCAGGTGGTCAGCGCCGCGATCGTGGTCGAAAGACGAGAAGAAGGGCATGCATTGCCCGCCCAGAGGCTAGTCTACTTCATCAGTGAGGTACTATCCGAGACCAAGATCCGCTACCCACAAATTCAAATGCTACTGTACCGGTGATTCTGACGCGGCGGAAGTTGCGACACTACTTCGAGTCTCATCCGGTGACTGTGGTGTCATCCTTCCCCCTAGGGGAGATCATCCAGTGCCGAGAGGCCTCGGGTAGGATTGCAAAGTGGGCGGTGAAAATCATGGGCGAGACAATCTCGTTCGCCCCTCGGAAGGCCACCAAGTCCCAAGTCTTGGCGGACTTTGTGGCTGAATGGGTCGACACCCAGCTCCCGGCAGCTCCGATCCAACCGGAACTCTGGACCATGTTTTTCGACGGGTCGCTGATGAAAACAGGGGCAGGCGCGGGCCTACTCTTCATCTCACCCCTCGGGAAGCACCTCCGCTACGTACTGCGCCTCCATTTCCCAGCGTCCAACAATGTGGCCGAGTATGAGGCTCTGGTTAACGGGTTGCACATCGCCATCGAGCTAGGGGTCCGACGCCTCAACGCTCGCGGTGACTCGCAGCTTGTCATCGACCAAGTCATGAAGAACTCCCATTGTCGCGACCCAAAGATGGAAGCCTACTGCGACGAGGTTCGGCGCTTGGAGGACAAGTTCTACGGGCTCGAGGTCAACCACGTCGCCCGGCGGTACAACAAGACTGCGGACGAGCTGGCGAAGATAGCTGCGGCTTGAACAACGGTTTCCCCGAACGTCTTCTCCCAGGACCTACATCAACCCTCAGTCAAGACCAACGACACGCCCGAGCTCGAGAAGGTCTCGGCCCTGCCCGAGGCGCCCTCGGCTCAGCCCGAGGCACCCTCGGCCCCGAGGGTGAGGCACTGCGCGTCGAGGGAGAGCGGAATGGGGTCCTGCCTGATCGAGACTCGCAGACCCCGTACCTGCAATATCTCCACCGAGGAGAGCTGCCCCTCGACCGAGCCGAAGCTCGGCGACTGGCGCGGCACGCCAAGTCATTCGTCTTGCTGGGTGACGGGAAGGAGCTCTACCACCGCAGCCCCTCCGGCATTTTCCAGCGATGCATATCCATCGCCGAAGGCCAGGAGCTCTTACAAGAAATACACTCGGGGGCTTGCGGTCATCACGCAGTGCCTCGAGCCCTTGTTGGAAACGCTTTCCGACAAGGTTTCTACTGGCCGACCGCGGTGGCCGACGCCACTAGAATTGTCTGCACCTGCTAAGGGTGTCAATTCTACGCAAGGCAGACGCACCTACCCGCTCAGGCTCTGCAAACAATACCCATCACCTAGCCGTTTGCTGTGTGGGGTCTGGACCTCGTCGGTCCCTTGCAGAAGGCACCCAGGGGCTACACGCACCTACTGGTTGCCATCGAGAAATTCTACAAGTGGATCGAGGTCCGACCCCTAAACAGCATCAGGTCCGAACAGGCGGTGGCATTCTTCACCAACAGCATCCCTCGCTTCGGGGTCCCGAACTCCATCATCACCGACAACGGCACCCAGTTCACCGGCAGAAAGTTCCTGGACTTCTGCGAGGATCACCACATCCAGGTGGACTGGGCCGCCGTGGCACACCCCATGACGAATGGGCAGGTAGAACGTGCCAACGGCATGATTCTGCAAGGACTCAAGCCGAGGATCTACAACGACCTCCACAAGTTCGGCAGGCGATGGATGAAGGAACTCCCCTTGGTGGTCTGGAGCCTGAGGACAACGCCGAGCCGAGCCACGGTGTAAGGCTCAAAATGTATAAGAAAAAAAAATAGATAATAAAATAAATACATGAAGAAATAAAATAGCAAATTCAGAAAATCTCAAATTATACTTGAGTGTTAAAATTTGAGGACTGAATTTTGAAAACCAAGAACTATTTTGGAAAAGTAAGCAATAGAAAAGTTTTCAATCAAATAAATGACCATTCATTTCATTAAACGATGCACTATAGTTATTTTATTCTTATGAAAATGTGGTGAAACATTTTAATAAAGTGTCACAATTTAAACTTGGGACCTCAAAGTATATATGAAAATCAAATAAAAAAAGGGATTTAATGGAACTATTCATTCCTCCCAAGAATAAATAATAAGGAAATGAATAAAAAAAATATATTTTCTTAAACAATAAGGATTATATTACTAGTATTATCAATTGTTGACATTTGGAATCTGAAATTCAAAATAAGGATTTGAATCTAGTTTGAGTACTAGGAAGTAAAGTAGAAATTATAAAGGAAAAAGAACAGAAGTTAGGAAGCTTACCTGGGCCTTGGGCGCTAATTCGGCCCGACTTCCCCCACGCCCGCACGCGCGGTCACTCTGTCGAGTGGGCCGCGGGACTGCTCCTCACCACGTGGGCCGTGGGAACGGCAAGCGTCCCTTGCTGACCGACGTGCGGGTCCCCCTAGTCAGCCTCCCTGCTACTCGACCAAGCATGCACGGTGGCTTCACGGTGGGACCCAGCTGTCGGACTCATCCCTTCCCAAGTCCCCAGCTCAATGAAATCGCCGCCGGAAATCTGTCGCGCTCGCCGACATATGAGGACCCTGGGTCAGTCTTTTCGTGCCTATCTCTTTCTGCGCGTGCCACCGTCGCCTGGGCCGAGTCGTTAGGGTCTCCTCCCAAACAGAATTGTGTGCGTTCCCTGTAGATCTTCTCCGCGTGGCCATGGTTTTCGCCGCGGTTCTCTCTGGGTAGTTAGTAGCTAGCCGTGGCTCTCGCCCCTATATATAGCGCCCTCCGTGAAGAGCTCTCAATATCGACCGTGTGCGCATCCTCAACACGGCTCGACTGCAGTCACCGCTGCCGCGGGCGTTTTCCTGTTTGCCATCTCAACGCCGGGGGGTTCCTCCTTTGCGTCTCCGGTCCGCCGGTGGGTGCCGGGTTCCACGCAGGGGTATTCCGCTTGGGATAGTGTCACTCCTGGGCGAGTTCGGCGGTCGGAGCCGACTGAATTGCTCGTCGACGTCATCGCGCCGCCGCACTTCTGCCTGTCACCGTGGCCAGCGCTCTGTAGGCTACTATCTCCAGTAAGTTACTCCCATGATGTTCGCCCTTCTCCTCTCGTCGTAATGCGCCTCGTGGATAGAAAAATGGTGCTCTGGTGTGCCATCGGGGGATGGCTCCGACGGGTCGCCGCCGCGTTCGCTGGGGCACCTCGCCGGTGTGTCGGTCGGAGGGAGGGGGAAGCTTGTGAGCCATTGGATCCAGGATGGAGGGTAGAGATTAGGTGGGCGACAGCGGTTCGATTATGGCATGCGTGGATCGCTGGATCGTGGGCCGACGACCATGATCGGATCCTCAGTGTTTAAAATAGGCACCGTTGGATCTTGATCCGACGTTAGGTGGCGCGTACCGATTCAAACCCTCGCGATTTAATCTGGTGCGTCCGGTGTTGATCGGACGGCCGAGACTCACCAGTACCCCTTCGCGATGTAATATTTTCTAAAGAGACCCTGTAAAATCATATAAATAACCTGCAGTCCAAACTGAGCGAGGCCTGTGTCTAGGGAATATTTGTAGTTTAGCCCCTGATCTTCCTGGATTTAGGTGCTCAGCCCAGGAGATAGGAAAATCAGAAAAATAAATTTAGAAAATGATTTTAATGTGAAAATAAATGCTAGAAACTTGTATAATTCATATTTAATTCATATTAACTCCAAATTGAGTCATTCCAGTTGCAATAATCTTGTTTTAACATTGTGTATCAACTAGTAGCACTGTTTAGCCATGAAACTTTAATTAAAATTGTTCATTTGGATTAATCTATTCTAAGCACTAAATAATTTTGGAAATTCATAACTTAATAACCGTAGTTCTGAATTTAGTGGTTCTTGTTTCTACGATCTCGTAGCAACGTGTAGATTACTGATATGCAACTGTTCTTATGTTTGGTGTAATGTTAATTTTGTCTATACCATATTTGTTTGTATTGCTACGACTAGCAGCGAGGTTACGAGTCATCTGAAGATCATTCTGGTACCTGGAATCTCAAGTCCCAGGCAAGTTGTGCCCTTGATCACTTCTTTTTACCCACTCATGTTCTAATTAATCATAATGATCTGTATAGGTTAATTTTGATGGGACCCAATAGGTTACCTTAGTTTGTCTATCTTTATACCTTGTTTACCACTGAACTTTCTGGGTAGTACTTGCTAGTGCTATATGTGGTTTTGGGTATGGAGATACACTATTCATGATTAAACATTTGTTATCAGTTGTTATTTATTGTTCATGATAAGATCATTATGTTAATTGGAACATGGAGAACCACCCGGGAAAACAGTGCTACCACAAGGGTTTAATGGGACGCCCTTGGCCGATTAATTAGGAAAGCTAGTGGAAGACTACCTTACCCGAAAGGGGCAAGGGCAGTAGGGGAGTGGTCAGTGTAGGGAGGCCCTCGGGAGGATTTTGCTGTGATGGCAGTCCTGCAAGGGATTCCTGTTAGGGGAGCCCTCGGGAGGATTTTGCTGCGATGGCGGTCCTGCAAGGGATTCCTGCATTGGAACTTCCTATAAACTGTAGCGGGTTTTCTGAAGCTAGTGGAACTTTGTAAAGGCCTCGTAGTGTTACCTTGCCTCGCCTCCTCGGTAGAGGTGTATGGGATTGGCCGTCTCTTGGCAGATGGGTAACACGACTTGTGGGTAAAGATGCGCAACCTCTGCAGAGTGTAAAACTGGTATACTAGCCGTGCTCACGGTCATAAGCAGCTCGGACCCTCACATGATTAAATTATGGAACTAAATTCAATTTGTCATATGCATTGCATCGCAGGTGATGTTGTTACTTTTGTTCTACTACTTAATTGGGTTGGTATTTACTTATACTTAGTAATTGCTAATAAAATTTTGACTAACTTTAAAAGCAATGCTCAGCTCTAACCATCCTCTTTGGTAAGCCTTACACCTCACATGAACTCCCACCTTTGGCGAGTTCATTCACATTATTCCCCACAACTTGTTGAGCGATGAACGTATGTGAGCTCACTCTTGCTGTCTCACACCCCCCCACAGGTCAAGAGCAGGTACCACAGGATGATGCGCATGGAGGATGCTGTGATGAGTTCATGAGTGGTATAGGCCGTCGTCTCCCAGTCAACTTTGGGTTGCTGGACCGTTGTCTCCTTATAATGTAATTAATTATTTTGTATAGAACTCCTGTTATATAGTAAAGATATGACATTCGATCCTGTGCCATGATTCATCATATGTGTGAGACTTGGTCCCAGCACACCTGGTGATTATGTTCGCGCCCGGGTCTTGGTGCCCCGAAATCCGGGTGTGACAGAAGTGGTATCAGAGGAATGTTGACTGTAGGATCAAACCTAGATAGAACTGGACAACCCTTATCTACTTACCTTTGCTACTTTGATTCTTTTCTAAACTTTTCTTAATCTCTCCTCATCTATTTCCGCTTTACTCTGATTATTCTTACCTTTTTATTCTAAAGACAAACTTGGATTTCACACTTTGAAATCCTGTGCTTAAAGTGACTTTTAGAAATAGGAGACCTACTCTTAGGAACAAAAACAAAATTATTTTTTTAGGTATCTATGTGCTTGAATGTTTGTTCTTATGATACTTGTCTGATTTGGATCTTTGATTGAGTGGGATGAGTTGTGGAGTAGTGTCCACAATTACATCTGCATATACATCTAGGTGTGAAGGATAGCATTTGAAAGATAACTAAACAATCTAGGTTATCCCCTTAGAAAAAAAATATATATATATAGTATTCCGTATCTATCTCATCTTGACATATTCTATCTTACCTTTTGACATTCACCTCGTACAACTAATTACCCTAGTCTTGACATAGAATATCCGGCCCAGCCCTGCCAAAGAAGTTTTAGTACATAACCAACTATTAGCTTATTCATTCTGTCTACTAAATGATTCCCTTGCAAAGCTATCTTACCATATGCTTCTAACTTAGATGGTCAATACCAGGCGGGGTGGTGGAATTGATTTACCTCCTAATCGACACACTCGGTGGATATATCGACAACCCCAACCACAGCTAGCAGAGATGAATCCTCTAAATCCCCCACCAGGCGGAGTTGATCCACTAGTCGCAGCTCAAATGAGGATGATGCAGCAAATGGCTGACACTATGGCAGATATGCGCACCCAAATGCAGCAAGAACGCCAGGAAATGCGCCAGGAAAGAGAGGATGCACGTCGGGAAATGCACCAAGAGCGGGAAGAGATACGCCAGGAGAGAAGGGTGCAACAACAGCAGCAACAGCAACAAGCACCACTGCCTCCACCTCCACCACCAGTTCCACCCCGGGACAAGCACCGGGAATTCATGAGCCACAAACCACCAACCTTCTCCAACTCCATGGATCCGCTGCAAGCTGATGACTGGCTAAAGTCTGTAGAGAAGATGCTCAACATAGCTCAGTGCTCGGACAGAGAGAAAGTACTCTATGCATCAGGTCGTCTTGCTGGTCCCGCTGCGGATTGGTGGGATGCGTACTGCGCTGCTCATGCTGCTGTCGATACAATTACCTGGGCAGAATTCTCCACACAATTCAGAAATTACCATATTCCTGCTGGACTCATGAAGATTAAGAGAAAGGAGTTTCTATCCCTCAAGCAAGGAAGTATGTCCGTGAGTGAATATAGGGACAAATTCATCCAGTTATCTCGATATGCTCCTAGAGATGTTGAGGATGATGAGCAAAAGCAGGAGCTTTTTCTGGATGGGTTAATTGGACCCTTGCAATATCAGCTGGTATCACACACATTCCCATCCTTCCAAAGGCTACTTGACAAAGCTATTGCTGTAGAAAACAAGAGGAGTATATTTGGAGAGAAAAGAAAGGCTGCTAACCAAGGGCAGGCTGGAAGTAGTTCCCGTCCTCGCTATACTACCACTCCAAGTACACCAGCTAGTGGCAGTTCCGGACAACAAACTCAACAGGCACCAACTGCTCCTCCAAAAGCAAGCACTCCAGCAGGACCCGTTGCTCCTAACACAACCGCCAACAGGGCATGCTTCAAGTGTGGACAACCGGGACACTACGCCAACTACTGTCCCAACAGGGCTGCCTACACTACACCAGCTCCAATGAAGCAAGGCCAGGCTTCGGCAGGAAAGAGTTAGCCCCTATCTATCAACCGGGGACAAGCCCATCATGCAGAAGTAGAAGCTGAACCAGGTGAACATGAAATACAAGAAGAAGAGCCAGTTGAAGACGAAGTAGTCGGTGAAGAAGTCAACGAACAACAAGAGTAGAGCATATATATAGACAGATGCATAAATATAGATATATATATATAGATATATTTTTCTATTTGTAAGACCTACATATTAATTTAGCTAGTAGTAGTATTTTACTATTTTAGTAATCATAATAATAAGGTATATTGACCCTATGTGTTGCTAATAAAGTATGCATCATGCTGAGATTTTTGTTTGTGCATATGTTTTGAGATAACTTAGTTATACACCCTTTCCATAAAATCTCGAGGGCGAGATTTCTGTTAAGGGGGGTAGGATTTGTAAGGCTCAAAATGTATAAGAAAAAAAATAGATAATAAAATAAATACATGAAGAAATAAAATAGCAAATTCAGAAAATCTCAAATTATACTTGAGTGTTAAAATTTGAGGACTGAATTTTGAAAACCAAGAACTATTTTGGAAAAGTAAGCAATAGAAAAGTTTTCAATCAAATAAATGACCATTCATTTCATTAAACGATGCACTATAGTTATTTTATTCTTATGAAAATGTGGTGAAACATTTTAATAAAGTGTCACAATTTAAACTTGGGACCTCAAAGTATATATGAAAATCAAATAAAAAAAGGGATTTAATGGAACTATTCATTCCTCCCATGAATAAATAATAAGGAAATGAATAAAAAAAATATATTTTCTTAAACAATAAGGATTATATTACTAGTATTATCAATTGTTGACATTTGGAATCTGAAATTCAAAATAAGGATTTGAATCTAGTTTGAGTACTAGGAAGTAAAGTAGAAATTATAAAGGAAAAAGAACAGAAGTTAGGAAGCTTACCTGGGCCTTGGGCGCTAATTCGGCCCGACTTCCCCCACGCCCGCACGCGCGGTCACTCTGTCGAGTGGGCCGCGGGATTGCTCCTCACCACGTGGGCCGTGGGAACGGCAAGCGTCCCTTGCTGACCGACGCGCGGGTCCCCCTAGTCAGCCTCCCTGCTACTCGACCAAGCGTGCACGGTGGCTTCACGGTGGGACCCAGCTGTCGGACTCATCCCTTCCCAAGTCCCCAGCTCAATGAAATCGCCGCCGGAAATCTCTCGCGCTCGCCGACATATGAGGACCCTGGGTCAGTCTTTTCGCGCCTATCTCTTTCTGCGCGTGCCACCGTCGCCTGGGCCGAGTCGTTAGGGTCTCCTCCCCAACAGAATCGTGTGCGTTCCCTGTAGATCTTCTCCGCGTGGCCATGGTTTTCGCCGCGGTTCTCTCTGGGTAGTTAGTAGCTAGCCGTGGCTCTCGCCCCTATATATAGCGCCCTCCGTGAAGAGCTCTCAATATCGACCGCGTGCGCATCCTCAACACGGCTCGACTGCAGTCACCGCTGCCGCGGGCGTTTTCCTGTTTGCCATCTCAACGCCGGGGGGTTCCTCCTTTGCGTCTCCGGTCCGCCGGTGGGTGCCGGGTTCCACGCAGGGGTATTCCGCTTGGGATAGTGTCACTCCTGGGCGAGTTCGGCGGTCGAAGCCGACTGAATTGCTCGTCGACGTCATCGCGCCGCCGCACTTCTGCCTGTCACCGTGGCCAGCGCTCTGTAGGCTACTATCTCCAGTAAGTTACTCCCATGATGTTCGCCCTTCTCCTCTCGTCGTAATGCGCCTCGTGGATAGAAAAATGGTGCTCTGGTGTGCCATCGGGGGATGGCTCCGACGGGTCGCCGCCGCGTTCGCTGGGGCACCTCGCCGGTGTGTCGGTCGGAGGGAGGGGGAAGCTTGTGAGCCATTGGATCCAGGATGGAGGGTAGAGATTAGGTGGGCGACAGCGGTTCGATTATGGCATGCGTGGATCGTTGGATCGTGGGCCGACGACCATGATCGGATCCTCAGTGTTTAAAATAGGCACCGTTGGATCTTGATCCGACGTCAGGTGGCGCGTACCGATTCAAACCCTCGCGATTTAATCTGGTGCGTCCGGTGTTGATCGGACGGCCGAGACTCACCAGTACCCCTTCGCGATGTAATATTTTCTAAAGAGACCCTGTAAAATCATATAAATAACCTGCAGTCCAAACTGAGCGAGGCCTGTGTCTAGGGAATATTTGTAGTTTAGCCCCTGATCTTCCTGGATTTAGGTGCTCAGCCCAGGAGATAGGAAAATCAGAAAAATAAATTTAGAAAATGATTTTAATGTGAAAATAAATGCTAGAAACTTGTATAATTCATATTTAATTCATATTAACTCCAAATTGAGTCATTCCAGTTGCAATAATCTTGTTTTAACATTGTGTATCAACTAGTAGCACTGTTTAGCCATGAAACTTTAATTAAAATTGTTCATTTGGATTAATCTATTCTAAGCACTAAATAATTTTGGAAATTCATAACTTAATAACCGTAGTTCTGAATTTAGTGGTTCTTGTTTCTACGATCTCGTAGCAACGTGTAGATTACTGATATGCAACTGTTCTTATGTTTGGTGTAATGTTAATTTTGTCTATACCATATTTGTTTGTATTGCTACGACTAGCAGCGAGGTTACGAGTCATCTGAAGATCATTCTGGTACCTGGAATCTCAAGTCCCAGGCAAGTTGTGCCCTTGATCACTTCTTTTTACCCACTCATGTTCTAATTAATCATAATGATCTGCATAGGTTAATTTTGATGGGACCCAATAGGTTACCTTAGTTTGTCTATCTTTATACCTTGTTTACCACTGAACTTTCTGGGTAGTACTTGCTAGTGCTATATGTGGTTTTGGGTATGGAGATACACTATTCATGATTACACATTTGTTATCAGTTGTTATTTATTGTTCATGATAAGATCATTATGTTAATTGAAACATGGAGAACCACCCGGGAAAACAGTGCTACCACAAGGGTTTAATGGGACGCCCTTGGCCGATTAATTAGGAAAGCTAGTGGAAGACTACCTTACCCGAAAGGGGCAAGGGCAGTAGGGGAGTGGTCAGTGTAGGGAGGCCCTCGGGAGGATTTTGCTGTGATGGCAGTCCTGCAAGGGATTCCTGTTAGGGGAGCCCTCGGGAGGATTTTGCTGCGATGGCGGTCCTGCAAGGGATTCCTGCATTGGAACTTCCTATAAACTGTAGCGGGTTTTCTGAAGCTAGTGGAACTTTGTAAAGGCCTCGTAGTGTTACCTTGCCTCGCCTCCTCGGTAGAGGTGTATGGGATTGGCCGTCTCTTGGCAGATGGGTAACACGACTTGTGGGTAAAGATGCGCAACCTCTGCAGAGTGTAAAACTGGTATACTAGCCGTGCTCACGGTCATAAGCAGCTCGGACCCTCACATGATTAAATTATGGAACTAAATTCAATTTGTCATATGCATTGCATCGCAGGTGATGTTGTTACTTTTGTTCTACTACTTAATTGGGTTGGTATTTACTTATACTTAGTAATTGCTAATAAAATTTTGACTAACTTTAAAAGCAATGCTCAGCTCTAACCATCCTCTTTGGTAAGCCTTACACCTCACATGAACTCCCACCTTTGGCGAGTTCATTCACATTATTCCCCACAACTTGTTGAGCGATGAACGTATGTGAGCTCACTCTTGCTGTCTCACACCCCCCCACAGGTCAAGAGCAGGTACCACAGGATGATGCGCATGGAGGATGCTGTGATGAGTTCATGAGTGGTATAGGCCGTCGTCTCCCAGTCAACTTTGGGTTGCTGGACCGTTGTCTCCTTATAATGTAATTAATTATTTTGTATAGAACTCCTGTTATATAGTAAAGATATGACATTCGATCATGTGCCATGATTCATCATATGTGTGAGACTTGGTCCCAGCACACCTGGTGATTATGTTCGCGCCCGGGTCTTGGTGCCCCGAAATCCGGGTGTGACAGAAGTGGTATCAGAGGAATGTTGACTGTAGGATCAAACCTAGATAGAACTGGACAACCCTTATCTACTTACCTTTGCTACTTTGATTCTTTTCTAAACTTTTCTTAATCTCTCCTCATCTATTTCCGCTTTACTCTGATTATTCTTACCTTTTTATTCTAAAGACAAACTTGGATTTCACACTTTGAAATCCTGTGCTTAAAGTGACTTTTAGAAATAGGAGACCTACTCTTAGGAACAAAAACAAAATTATTTTTTTAGGTATCTATGTGCTTGAATGTTTGTTCTTATGATACTTGTCTGATTTGGATCTTTGATTGAGTGGGATGAGTTGTGGAGTAGTGTCCACAATTACATCTGCATGTACATCTAGGTGTGAAGGATAGCATTTGAAAGATAACTAAACAATCTAGGTTATCCCCTTAGAAAAAAAAATATATATATATATATAGTATTCCGTATCTATCTCATCTTGACATATTCTATCTTACCTTTTGACATTCACCTCGTACAACTAATTACCCTAGTCTTGACATAGAATATCCGGCCCAGCCCTGCCAAAGAAGTTTTAGTACATAACCAACTATTAGCTTATTCATTCTGTCTACTAAATGATTCCCTTGCAAAGCTATCTTACCATATGCTTCTAACTTAGATGGTCAATACCAGGCGGGGTGGTGGAATTGATTTACCTCCTAATCGACACACTCGGTGGATATATCGACAACCCCAACCACAGCTAGCAGAGATGAATCCTCCAAATCCCCCACCAGGCGGAGTTGATCCACTAGTCGCAGCTCAAATGAGGATGATGCAGCAAATGGCTGACACTATGGCAGATATGCGCACCCAAATGCAGCAAGAACGCCAGGAAATACGCCAGGAAAGAGAGGATGCACGTCGGGAAATGCACCAAGAGCGGGAATAGATACGCCAGGAGAGAAGGGTGCAACAACAACAGCAACAACAACAAGCACCACTGCCTCCACCTCCACCACCAGTTCCACCCCGGGACAAGCACCGGGAATTCATGAGCCACAAACCACCAACCTTCTCCAACTCCATGGATCCGCTGCAAGCTGATGACTGGCTAAAGTCTGTAGAGAAGATGCTCAACATAGCTCAGTGCTCGGACAGAGAGAAAGTACTCTATGCATCAGGTCGTCTTGCTGGTCCCGCTGCGGATTGGTGGGATGCGTACTGCGCTGCTCATGCTGCTGTCGATACAATTACCTGGGCAGAATTCTCCACACAATTCAGAAATTACCATATTCCTGCTGGACTCATGAAGATTAAGAGAAAGGAGTTTCTATCCCTCAAGCAAGGAAGTATGTCCGTGAGTGAATATAGGGACAAATTCATCCAGTTATCTCGATATGCTCCTAGAGATGTTGAGGATGATGAGCAAAAGCAGGAGCTTTTTCTGGATGGGTTAATTGGACCCTTGCAATATCAGCTGGTATCACACACATTCCCATCCTTCCAAAGGCTACTTGACAAAGCTATTGCTGTAGAAAACAAGAGGAGTATATTTGGAGAGAAAAGAAAGGCTGCTAACCAAGGGCAGGCTGGAAGTAGTTCCCGTCCTCGCTATACTACCACTCCAAGTACACCAGCTAGTGGCAGTTCCGGACAACAAACTCAACAGGCACCAACTGCTCCTCCAAAAGCAAGCACTCCAGCAGGACCCGTTGCTCCTAACACAACCGCCAACAGGGCATGCTTCAAGTGTGGACAACCGGGACACTACGCCAACTACTGTCCCAACAGGGCTGCCTACACTACACCAGCTCCAATGAAGCAAGGCCAGGCTTCAGCAGGAAAGAGTCAGCCCCTATCTATCAACCGGGGACAAGCCCATCATGCAGAAGTAGAAGCTGAACCAGGTGAACATGAAATACAAGAAGAAGAGCCAGTTGAAGACGAAGTAGTCGATGAAGAAGTCAACGAACAACAAGAGTAGAGCATATATATAGAAAGATGCATAAATATAGATATATATATATAGATATATTTTTCTATTTGTAAGACCTACATATTAATTTAGCTAGTAGTAGTATTTTACTATTTTAGTAATCATAATAATAAGGTATATTGACCCTATGTGTTGCTAATAAAGTATGCATCATGCTGAGATTTTTGTTTGTGCATATGTTTTGAGATAACTTAGTTATACACCCTTTCCATAAAATCTCGAGGGCGAGATTTCTGTTAAGGGGGGTAGGATTTGTAAGGCTCAAAATGTATAAGAAAAAAAAATAGATAATAAAATAAATACATGAAGAAATAAAATAGCAAATTCAGAAAATCTCAAATTATACTTGAGTGTTAAAATTTGAGGACTGAATTTTGAAAACCAAGAACTATTTTGGAAAAGTAAGCAATAGAAAAGTTTTCAATCAAATAAATGACCATTCATTTCATTAAACGATGCACTATAGTTATTTTATTCTTATGAAAATGTGGTGAAACATTTTAATAAAGTGTCACAATTTAAACTTGGGACCTCAAAGTATATATGAAAATCAAATAAAAAAAGGGATTTAATGGAACTATTCATTCCTCCCATGAATAAATAATAAGGAAATGAATAAAAAAAATATATTTTCTTAAACAATAAGGATTATATTACTAGTATTATCAATTGTTGACATTTGGAATCTGAAATTCAAAATAAGGATTTGAATCTAGTTTGAGTACTAGGAAGTAAAGTAGAAATTATAAAGGAAAAAGAACAGAAGTTAGGAAGCTTACCTGGGCCTTGGGCGCTAATTCGGCCTGACTTCCCCCACGCCCGCACGCGCGGTCACTCTGTCGAGTGGGCCGCGGGATTGCTCCTCACCACGTGGGCCGTGGGAACGGCAAGCGTCCCTTGCTGACCGACGCGCGGGTCCCCCTAGTCAGCCTCCCTGCTACTCGACCAAGCGTGCACGGTGGCTTCACGGTGGGACCCAGCTGTCGGACTCATCCCTTCCCAAGTCCCCAGCTCAATGAAATCGCCGCCGGAAATCTCTCGCGCTCGCCGACATATGAGGACCCTGGGTCAGTCTTTTCGCGCCTATCTCTTTCTGCGCGTGCCACCGTCGCCTGGGCCGAGTCGTTAGGGTCTCCTCCCCAACAGAATCGTGTGCGTTCCCTGTAGATCTTCTCCGCGTGGCCATGGTTTTCGCCGCGGTTCTCTCTGGGTAGTTAGTAGCTAGCCGTGGCTCTCGCCCCTATATATAGCGCCCTCCGTGAAGAGCTCTCAATATCGACCGCGTGCGCATCCTCAACATGGCTCGACTGCAGTCACCGCTGCCGCGGGCGTTTTCCTGTTTGCCATCTCAACGCCGGGGGGTTCCTCCTTTGCGTCTCCGGTCCGCCGGTGGGTGCCGGGTTCCACGCAGGGGTATTCCGCTTGGGATAGTGTCACTCCTGGGCGAGTTCGGCGGTCGGAGCCGACTGAATTGCTCGTCGACGTCATCGCGCCGCCGCACTTCTGCCTGTCACCGTGGCCAGCGCTCTGTAGGCTACTATCTCCAGTAAGTTACTCCCATGATGTTCGCCCTTCTCCTCTCGTCGTAATGCGCCTCGTGGATAGAAAAATGGTGCTCTGGTGTGCCATCGGGGGATGGCTCCGACGGGTCGCCGCCGCGTTCGCTGGGGCACCTCGCCGGTGTGTCGGTCGGAGGGAGGGGGAAGCTTGTGAGCCATTGGATCCAGGATGGAGGGTAGAGATTAGGTGGGCGACAGCGGTTCGATTATGGCATGCGTGGATCGCTGGATCGTGGGCCGACGACCATGATCGGATCCTCAGTGTTTAAAATAGGCACCGTTGGATCTTGATCCGACGTCAGGTGGTGCGTACCGATTCAAACCCTCGCGATTTAATCTGGTGCGTCCGGTGTTGATCGGACGGCCGAGACTCACCAGTACCCCTTCGCGATGTAATATTTTCTAAAGAGACCCTGTAAAATCATATAAATAACCTGCAGTCCAAACTGAGCGAGGCCTGTGTCTAGGGAATATTTGTAGTTTAGCCCCTGATCTTCCTGGATTTAGGTGCTCAGCCCAGGAGATAGGAAAATCAGAAAAATAAATTTAGAAAATGATTTTAATGTGAAAATAAATGCTAGAAACTTGTATAATTCATATTTAATTCATATTAACTCCAAATTGAGTCATTCCAGTTGCAATAATCTTGTTTTAACATTGTGTATCAACTAGTAGCACTGTTTAGCCATGAAACTTTAATTAAAATTGTTCATTTGGATTAATCTATTCTAAGCACTAAATAATTTTGGAAATTCATAACTTAATAACCGTAGTTCTGAATTTAGTGGTTCTTGTTTCTACGATCTCGTAGCAACGTGTAGATTACTGATATGCAACTGTTCTTATGTTTGGTGTAATGTTAATTTTGACTATACCATATTTGTTTGTATTGCTACGACTAGCAGCGAGGTTACGAGTCATCTGTAGATCATTCTGGTACCTGGAATCTCAAGTCCCAGGCAAGTTGTGCCCTTGATCACTTCTTTTTACCCACTCATGTTCTAATTAATCATAATGATCTGCATAGGTTAATTTTGATGGGACCCAATAGGTTACCTTAGTTTGTCTATCTTTATACCTTGTTTACCACTGAACTTTCTGGGTAGTACTTGCTAGTGCTATATGTGGTTTTGGGTATGGAGATACACTATTCATGATTACACATTTGTTATTAGTTGTTATTTATTGTTCATGATAAGATCATTATGTTAATTGGAACATGGAGAACCACCCGGGAAAACAGTGCTACCACAAGGGTTTAATGGGACGCCCTTGGCCGATTAATTAGGAAAGCTAGTGGAAGACTACCTTACCCGAAAGGGGCAAGGGCAGTAGGGGAGTGGTCAGTGTAGGGAGGCCCTCGGGAGGATTTTGCTGCGATGGCAGTCCTACAAGGGATTCCTGTTAGGGGAGCCCTCGGGAGGATTTTGCTGCGATGGCGGTCCTGCAAGGGATTCCTGCATTGGAACTTCCTATAAACTGTAGCGGGTTTTCTGAAGCTAGTGGAACTTTGTAAAGGCCTCGTAGTGTTACCTTGCCTCGCCTCCTCGGTAGAGGTGTATGGGATTGGCCGTCTCTTGGCAGATGGGTAACACGACTTGTGGGTAAAGATGCGCAACCTCTGCAGAGTGTAAAACTGGTATACTAGCCGTGCTCACGGTCATGAGCAGCTCGGACCCTCACATGATTAAATTATGGAACTAAATTCAATTTGTCATATGCATTGCATCGCAGGTGATGTTGTTACTTTTGTTCTACTACTTAATTGGGTTGGTATTTACTTATACTTAGTAATTGCTAATAAAATTTTGACTAACTTTAAAAGCAATGCTCAGCTCTAACCATCCTCTTTGGTAAGCCTTACACCTCACATGAACTCCCACCTTTGGCGAGTTCATTCACATTATTCCCCACAACTTGTTGAGCGATGAACGTATGTGAGCTCACTCTTGCTGTCTCACACCCCCCACAGGTCAAGAGCAGGTACCACAGGATGATGCGCATGGAGGATGCTGTGATGAGTTCATGAGTGGTCTAGGCCGTCGTCTCCCAGTCAACTTTGGGTTGCTGGACCGTTGTCTCCTTATAATGTAATTAATTATTTTGTATAGAACTCCTGTTATATAGTAAAGATATGACATTCGATCCTGTGCCATGATTCATCATATGTGTGAGACTTGGTCCCAGCACACCTGGTGATTATGTTCGCGCCCGGGTCTTGGTGCCCCGAAATCCGGGTGTGACACACGGGCTTCACACCATTCTTTGTAGTCTATGAGGTCGAGGCCATCTTGCCCACAGACTTAGAATACGGTTCCCCAAGGACGAGGGTGTACGATGACCGACGTGTGGCGGAACTGCCCGAATTATTCCAGCTTAAGTGCCTAAGCCCTGCCTTAGAGGCTAGACCACACTTAAATGGGAATAACCCGTCAATCCCTCGGATCTAGTCTGACTCGGCCATTGACAGGATCAAGTACCACAATCTCACTCGATGGTGAGTCACAGAGCAAATACAATAAAGCATAAAACCATGCAGGTAAGAGTGTTAAATTATTACATCATCATCATCGGAGTTTTGCAAAAGTGACCATCATTGTTCGAAGTGCAGCAGAATAAAACTAACAGAAAATAAACAGAGAGATGGTGAAGCCTGTCCCATCACTCCTCATGCTTCTCCTCAGCCGAGGCGGGGTCCCACTCGTCAGTCCAACACGGTGGCAAGATGGACGGCCAAGTCACTCCAGCAACCATGTCCTCCAAAGAACATGTAAAATTATGCCACAAGCAAGGCTGAGTATACTAATACTCAGCTAGACTTACCCGGTGTGAGGAGTCTACTCCTCTACCTCTAGACATGCAGCTGTTTGGCTGTGGGATTTGGTTGCCAAAAGCACTAGTTGAGTTTCTAAATCAAGTTTTAACTTTGTCAAATTTAAGTGTGACTCTCTTAAGGCTAATTATGTACTATCTACTCATACATAGTAGCAAACATTTTTAGCAATCAACATCTTGTATCAACTCATCACATTTCCACTTGTTACTCAATGTAGCAGCATGGATCAAGCAGTCTCATTAGCTGCGAGAAGCAGACGATTCGAATCGAGTTTTATCCTTGCAAGGTAAACCTAAACACACGACGTGGCGAGGCACTCCGTCCCCACACACATCAACCGTCCCCATCAATTCCCCGTCAGCAGATCAGAGCTCACCGCCTTGGCGTACAATGCCTCACTGACCCCGACTGCCGTCGTGCAGTGACCGCACTTGTACCCACCATAACCAGAATGGGAGACTACGTCTCAGGTCGCGTGAGGGGTAAAGTCCACTGCCAGGTTCAATCAGGTACTAGGCTTACCGATTTACCATATTTCTCGGCATGTGCTTAGTACGTTCAAACGCTTGACTCACGGTACCACACCTTAATCCTTATTCAAATTTTTATCCCGTAGACAACCAATCCCCATAGATTGTTGCCCACAAACCAACATCAATATGATAAGAAAGTGGATACGGCCAATTCCTGACCTCGCGCGAGTGCTAGAAAAATCACTCGACTTCTACCGAGATCCTACTTAATAAAGCAGCTACTCGTCTTAGCATACTAGTATTCATCTCAATGGGGATCCTGAGATCATGCTTCTAGGGTTTCAAACAACTCCTACACTTAAGTGCACAATCAATCCTACAATCATTAACTATAGTAAAATAGCATAAATAACAGGTTATGCATAAAACCGGGGCTTGCCTTCCAAAGCTGTGGCAGGTAGATCCTCTAGTGCAGACTCGGGTGCTGGATCTGGGGCTACCTCCTGAGCAGCTCCTTGCTCCGGCACGAGGACGTACTCTCCGTCAGTGAGGTTGCAATCTATCGGAATGCAATGAATATGTATGTCATGATTATGCAGGATTGAATAACATGATGCTAACGGAAGAAAAACTAAGTTAGTTGGTAACTTAGGGTTTCTTGGTTATACGTGGCTTTTAGTGGTTTATGTTTATCACTCCAGGTTTAGGTTTTGCTAAGGATAAGCATAATGGATTTGTATTTCCCTTATATATTTTAGCGGACAATTTACAAAGGGTTTTAGGGTCACCCTAATTTGCACCATTCATTTTCCCCTCCTTTATTTTCTATTTATGAATTTTAGTGTGGGTTTGAACTACAACAGTGATTTCAAAAATTTCAAAAATCTTGTAAAAATTACAGTGGGTTGCCATTGGTCATTATAGCCTGTTCTAGGAATTTTGAGGTTTAAAATAAAAGGCTATGCTTTAGATAAAAATAGCAAAAGTTGGGTAAAATGGGCCACTTTGCACTACATCTCTTCATTAGAGGTGAGTTCTTTCCTAAGGGTTATTTTTTTGTTGGTGTCTAACAGTAATAATAAACCTCTGTGCCAAAAATCACAAAAAGTTAATTGGTGGTTATTTAGTTGTGATTTTCTAAAGTTTTATGCCAAAAAGGTGCTTATAACTAACTTGTCATTTGAAAATATCAAACAACAGATTTTGTATTTTTCTTATGTTCATAATAACAAAACATTAGTTATCCCAAGGTTTGGGGTGTTGTAACCTTGGGGTTATTTTTGTAGGGTTTTTCTAAGTTTTCCTTGTTTTCTAAAAGAAAAAGGGATCCTACTTATTTCATACTAAACCAGGGTGTAAATAGATTTTTCTAGTAAACTACATTGAATAAGTACTCTAACAAAAATAGGGGTGCCCTCTGGTTCATTATTTAAATCATCTTTTCTATTTTTCTTAATCTTAAGCATATTGTAAATTAAATGGCAAAAACTAACTTAATGGGGTGGACAGAGAGGTTTAACATTTTTAAACAGGTCAGTAAGTGGATATAAACTTCTCCAATTTTTTCTAACCCTAGTCAAATAGTGCAACTATTTTTATCCCTATTATTTAGCTTTTGGCCAAAACAATAATTAAATTAGAACCCTAAAGTTTTCTGTAATACATAGGGGTTTTATATTTTTCTTAAGTAGTTTACATTATTTAGAGTGTGACAAAATTGGTTTGGCTAAATTTGGATGAATAAAACAGAAGTTATGAATTATTCAATTTCTGTTCAAAATTTAAATCAGATTTAATAAAGGTTTCCTGAAAAACTACTTTGCACCGAGGTCCCCAAAGTCCATCCTAATTAATCCTCGCAGTTCTACCCTTGCGCCACTATTCCTCTGTGTGACTGACAATGCGCATAACCCCCTGGCTTTCTCTTCCTCTCCCCCGCGGTCCCTCCCAGGTGTAAACGGTATCCGCAGAGAGGAAAGGGGCGGCGCGACTTACCGGCGGCAAGAGAGGTCCGACAAGGGGCAGGGTTGGCTCGGGGAGGTTCTGGCGGTCACAACGATGTACGGCTCGACGGCGGGGATGGCTGGAATCGCTCGGTCCACGTGCGCAGGCGGGGGTCCTCGTCGGCGGCGGGTGTGCCGGCCAAACCACGGCGACCTAGTCCAATCCAACGGCACGGTGAGCTTTTCAAGGTGATGTAGAGGCTATCTGTGCATTGAATCGAAAAATGGCGCAGTGATTTACCCGGTCCACGGGCGCTGGCGGGGTGATGAACTCCGGCGAGCATGGTTTCGCTATTCCGGTGACGCGGGTCCTCGGTTCAAGCTTGCGTAAGCTTCACGGCCTCACAAGGAAGCTATCTGAAGGCTTGGATCGAACGGAGGAGGACAGGAATGGGGCTGGCCACGGTGGTTGCTCTCGGGCGGCTCTGGCGGTTCGCGGGGAGGTCGTGGGATCTAAGGGCGGGCTCGGGGGAGTTAGGCGTGGTACGGAGGAGGCAATGGGGAAGGCAGCCGAGCACTAGGACGGGCTTTATAGCCGTGGCGTGGGAGTGGTCACGGGCGGCCACGGGCGCGCGGGGGTTCGCACACGGGCGTGCTCTGACCGCACCCCCGGGTGTCAGCCCACGTTGAACACGTGGGAGCTCGCTTCTGCCATGGTTCAACAGCAGATTTGAGCACCTTAGCGTGCGTATCTTGGCAAAACCACTATGTACGGTCTCTTCCCTGCTCCATATCCTACCTTTTTGCTGTGAGTTCCAAGTCAAGATATGGTCGGGGTAGGGAGATAGAGGGGTGAGAAGTTGGCTATGTCAGATAGGTCCAAACCAAGACAAAAATGGTGCCAAGTCATGTCAAACACCCTAGGGTAGGTGTCACTTCTTTCCAGGGCATTCTAGGGTTAATTTGGCGCCACTTTGTCAATTTGGTTGAAGTGTTTTGAATTTTGGATGAGGGTGAACATGTGGGATCTTTGTTCAAAGGTTAGTTTTTAGACTTAGGCAATTTCTGAATTTTCTCTTGTGCTCAACCTTTGGTGAACTTTTTGGGGCTTTTCTGAAATCTTTTTGGGGTTACTTCCTTACTATTACTTGTAAGTTATTAAGTGTACTACAACTTTTATATTTGGCCCAAGCCATGATCATAAGGTTTACATGACCTTTTGATCCTACCTATATTTAGGGTTCCCATTATCCAAAGGGGTTTGCTTTAGGGTTTTGGGAAATTCTCCCCTTAGATGTGCATGACAAGCTAGGGCATGATATCCATGATGGGTGGCACTTGCTTAGGACCTTGAATTCTGAGTTTGATGTACTTTGCTCAACTAACCCACATGTGATAGTAGCTCAAAAATGGTGTAGCCCTGGGTGGACACCCTGAGTAACACCTGGGGTGTTACAGCCCTCCCCCCTTAAAGGAATCTCGTCTCGAGATTTTAGGTAGAGTCCCTTGGAGGGGTGCTTGAAGGTGTGTTGGTGTGCTACTCTTTTCTTTTACCCCAGTTTCTCTTGTTAACTGCTCTTCGAATGTCATTCTCTTTGCAACTTCAGAAGGAAGTCCTTTTTAAGTTAAATCCACAACTTAGACTACTCTTGTTATCTAAGTTTTTCTTATAATTGTATTCAAAGGGCAGGTGGGGGTGGGGTTTTGGGGTTATGTACCGACTCCTTTGGGCAGAAAGTCGGGGAAGCGAGAGCGTAGAAAATCCTCAGTCTCCCATGTAGCTTCTTCTACTGAATGGTGACTCCACTAAACCTTATACATTCTGATCGACCTTGCCCGTGTTGATCTCTCCTTCTGATCCAATACCTTGACGGGGTACTCTTGATAGGACAGGTCTGGTTCTATCTCAATGTCTGGTTCTGGTAGCACTTCAGTGGGTAGGCGAACACATTTCCGTAGCTGAGATACATGGAACACATCATGAACAGCTAACATGCTGGGTGGCAACTTCAATTGATATGTTACAGGTCCACAAGTCTCCTTGATCTCGTAGGGTCCAATGTAACGAGGAGCTAACTTGCCCTTGATCCCGAATCTCTGGACACCCTTGGTGGGTGACACCTTAAGATAAACATGGTCTCCCACTGCAAACTGTAGAGGTTTCCGCCTCTTATCATGATACCTCTTTTGCCTGGCCTGAGCAGCTTCTAGGTTCCTTGTAATAACCCTGACCTTTTCTTCTGCCGCAAGTACCAAATCTGGCCCAAATATTTCCCTTTCTCCTGCTTGAGACCAATTTAGCGGGGTCCTACACCTTCTCCCATACAAGGCCTCAAAAGGTGCCATCTTCAAGCTGGACTGGTAGCTGTTATTGTAAGAAAATTCTGCTAAAGAAAGACACTTGTCCCAATCCTTTCCATAGTGTAGCACACATGCCCTCAACATGTCTTCCAGAATCTGGTTTACCCTTTCTGTCTGGCCATCTGTTTGCGGATGGTATGCTAAGCTTCGTACTACATGGGTCCCAAGTGATTCCTGCAATTGTCCCCAAAATCGTGCCACAAATGGTGCTCCTCTGTCTGACACTATAGTCCTTGGTATCCCATGCAAACGAACTATCTGGTCAATGTAGATTTCCGCATACTTCTCCGTCCTATGGGTGGTATGTACTGGCAAGAAATGAGCGGTCTTGGTCAATCTGTCCACAATAACCCAAATTGAATCATGGTGCCTGGAGGTGTTGGGCAGTCCCACGATAAAGTCCATGCAAATGTCCTCCCATTTCCAAGATGGTATGGGAAGGGGTTGCAAAGGGCCTGCTGCCTTCAAATGACTGGCCTTAATCCTTTGGCAGGTGTCGCACTCGGATATGTACTTGGCAATTTCCCTCTTCATTCTGGTCCACCAGTATAAAGATCTGAGATCATGATACATCTTGTTGCTACCAGGGTGCATGGAGAATTTTGAAAGGTGAGCTTCATCCAATATCTTCTTTCTGAGCTCAGGGTCCTTGGGAACAACCAATCGATCTCCAAACCATAGAATTCCCTTGCTATCCTGATGGAAGCACTTGTATTTTTCTGCCTTCTGCTTGATCATGTCTTTGATAACCTGAACACCTTTATCCCTAATCTGTGCCTGGACTATTTGCTCTTGCAATGTGGGCTCCACCGAGATATAACTTAACTCACCGGAAGGAACAACTTCCAGGTTCAGCTTACACAACTCATTACACAGGGTGGTAACTCTCGCATCCATGCTCATACAATTGCACTGGGCCTTTCTGCTCAAGGCATCTGCTACAACATTGGCTTTGCCAGGATGGTAGTGCACCTCCAAATCATAGTCCTTGATCAATTCTAACCATCTCCTCTGTCTCATGTTCAGATCTGCCTGAGTGAAGATGTATTGGAGACTTGTGATCAGTGTAAATGTTACAGTGAGCTCCCATCAAGTAGTGCCTCCATATCTTAAGAGCATGAACCACAGCTGCCAACTCCAGATCATGTGTTGGGTAGTTCTGCTCATGGGGTCTGAGTGCTCGGGAAGCATAAGCAATTACTCTGTTATCTTGCATCAAGACACATCCCAATTCAGTACCGGAAGCATCACAATAGACTTCGTAGGGCTTGGTATTATCAGGTTGAGCTAGTACTGGGGCTGTTGTCAAATGCTGCCTCAAGGTATGAAAGGCATCTTCGCACTTCTGGCTCCAATCATATTTGGCTCCCTTCTTCAATAACTCAGTCATTGGCTTGGCAATACTGGAGAAGTCCAGAATAAATCGTCGATAATACCCTGCCAATCCCAGAAAACTCCGAATTTGCCTCACTGTAGTCGGGGGTTTCCAGTCCATTACTTCTTGTACCTTCTCAGGATCAATGGATATCCCATCCTGAGAAATTGTGTGACCCAAGAATTTAATCTCCTTCAGCCAGAATTCACATTTTGACAACTTAGCATAAAGACGATGATCGCGCAGTCGCTGAAGCACGATGTGTAAGTGCTCAGTATGCTCGTCTTCATTCTTGGAATAGACCAGAATATCATCAATGAAAACGACCACGAACTTGTCCAACTCCGGCATGAATACTGAGTTCATTAGGTACATAAAGTAAGCCGGGGCATTGGTCAACCCAAAAGACGTCACCAAAAACTCATAAAGCCCATATCTGGTAGAGAAAGCAGTCTTTGGAATATCACTGGCACGGATCTTGATTTGATGGTAGCCCGAGCGAAGGTCTATCTTGGAGAATACTTTGGCTCCCACCAATTGATCAAACAAGACATCAATACGGGGTAGTGGGTATTTGTTCTTGATGGTCACCGCATTGAGAGGGCGGTAGTCAACACACATTCTCAAACTCTCATCCTTTTTCTTCACAAATAATGCAGGATATCCCCAAGGTGAAGTACTTGGGCGAATGAACCCCTTGTCCAACAA
The DNA here is from genome assembly GCA_029449295.1 of Zea luxurians. Classification (NCBI taxonomy): domain Eukaryota; kingdom Viridiplantae; phylum Streptophyta; class Magnoliopsida; order Poales; family Poaceae; genus Zea; species Zea luxurians. The sequence continues at coordinate 139,850 of JAOPSE010000913.1, forward strand.
CTCTTGCAGTTGCTTCTTCAGTTCTGCCAGTTCCGCGGGAGGCATCCAATAGGGTCTCTTGGAGATAGGAGCAGTCTCGGGTTGCAATTCAATTGCAAACTCAATGTCTCTGTCAGGTGGCATTCCTGGCAATTCATTCGGAAAAACATCTGGGTAGTCACAGACTACTGGGATCTTTTCCACTGGGGATTCTATCATAACGAAAGCACAAGAACGGGTGCATCCCTGGTCGGGCAGATATAGTGTAGTTTCACCACAAGTTGGTGAGTGCACTTCAATGGCCCTAGCTGCAATATCAATAACTGCTTGGTGCCTGGTTAACCAGTCAGTTCCCAATATAATATCCACGCTATCCAAACCCAAGATGAGGAGGGTGGTTTTAATTACAAGACTACCAAACTTTATGGGCACATGCCTGCTGATTTGATTGGTGGCAATCCTGCCTCTAGGTGTTGAAATCGTGATACCCCCATTGGTGTGATGAAAGGGCAATTGACACTTGGCACTAAATTTGGCACTAATAAAGCTATGTGATGCACCAGAATCAAAAAGAATAATAGCAGGACATTTCAAAATGGTAAAGATACCAGTCATGACGGGTGCTCCCTCTGGAATATCAGCCATGGTGGTAAAGTTCAGCTTGCCCTGCCTCACTTGCACCTTCTGCCTCTTGCTATAGTTTTGATTAACATTCTGCCCCTGCCTCTGCTGGTTCCTGGGGCAATTCTTGGCATAATGCCCGGTGTTGCCATAGGTGAAACACATGTTGTCATTTGCCTGGCGATACTGCTGCTGCTGCTGATTGTTCCTCTGAGCTGGAAACTGGGTGCGGTTGGGTGCCTGTTGCTGTTGCTGTGGTCGGATCACCCATCTCCCTTGCTGCTGTTGGGGTCCCCTGTTCTGAGTGTAAGACAAAATCCTGAAGCGCTGTGGCTGAGCTGAGGGACCTGCCATAGGGGTCTTCCTCTTCTCTGCCTGACGAGCTGTGATACAGTCCTCCTAGGAAATGGCCATGTTGACCAACTCATTATAGCTGTTGGCCCTGACAGTGTTGAGACGGTCATGGAGCTTAATGTTGAGCCCCCGTCTGAACCTGTCCCTCTTCTTCTCATCCGTATCTGCATGGTACCCAGCCTACTGGCACAGATCATTAAAAGCCTGAGCATACTGCAACACTGTCCTGTTGCCCTGAGTGAGTGCCAGAAACTCATTGAGCTTACGGTCCATAATGCCAGCTGGGATATGGTGCCCTCTGAAAGCTGCCTTGAACTCTCTCCAATCCACTTCATGGTCAGCTGGTTGCATAGCGAGATAGTGGTCCCACCATGTCCGCGCGGGTCCGCGAAGCTGCTGGGTGGCGAACCTGACCTTAGTCACCTCGGAACAAACTCCATTGAGTAGTGGGAACTTAGATTCCACTACCCTCAGCCATACATCAGCATCAAGTGGGTCCTCCGCCCTGGTGAACAACAGCGGCTGAGTACTGAGGAACTCCTGGTAAGTAGCCACTGCGGGGTGATGCTGATGATCTCCACCACCATAGTGCTGGGGTGGTGGCTGACGCTGAGCTAGCTACCTCAAGTTCTCATTCTGCTAAGCCATTAGCTCCTGCAGGGTGGGAGGCGGTGGTGGCGGTGGAGGAATGCGCTCATTCTGACCACAACGCGCTCTCCCGGCCATCTGAAAAATCACATATATCCTCAATAACACATCTTCAAGTTCAAAGTTTAATCATGGTGAAAGAGTCAAAGGCGAACTAATAGATTCCAATCACAACCCAATAGGATTTAAAAAGGCATAAACTTTCCTTCTTAAATAAAAATTAACAGCATCCATCAACCGTGCTTCCAAAAAAAGTTTATCACGATTACATTAATGGCCCAAAAAGACTCAACTCTCTCTAGCCTAGTACCCCAAGGGTGCAAAAGCTAAGCTAGTTGCGAGGAGTCCTAACATTACCAACTTCCAACTCTATCCCTGATATCTAATGAGCGAACGAGGCAACACTTGACTCGGGGGAAGGTGGCCTCCCTGAGCCAGCAGTGTCCACACTGGAAGCAGGCTCCTCCCCTCCCTCAATGTCGACGTCCTCGTTAGCCTCCACATCCTGGATCTCCTGGTGATGCATATCCAGGTGCTCATTGGCCTCGGCAAGCTGCTGCTGGGTGTTGAGGAGCTGATCCTCGAGAACCTCGATGGTGTTCTCCCTGGTCCCCACTAATTCCTCCAGCTCTTGGATTTCGTCCGACAATTGCTCCACTTGTAAGTCCTTTTCCACCATATCCTGGGACAAGTCAACCACAAGCTCCTCCCTATTGTCCAGGGTGATCTTGGTTGCCTCCAACAATGCCATCAGATGGGGCATTGCCTCGCCACGCATCACTTGCAGACGATACAGAGCATTCATGCACCGTACGGTCAAGTGCGCAGTCTGTCCTAGGTAGAGAGCCCAGATGTCCTTGGCATGCTCCACCCGATCCTTCCACATTGGGTCGTCTTCCCTCTCTGCGGGAAACAAGCCAATGGGGTGGGTGGAAAGCTCCAAGGGGTGGAATCTACAGAAGGTAGTCAACCCGTGCAGAGCGATCGCCTCGATCGTGTCCTCAGCCTGGTATCCAAAAGACTCAGAGTCCAGTGAACGCCAGCCTGGCTGCAGGGGATGAGGCTCCAAGGTCATCCTCACTCTATAGCGGGGCACCCGGTGCTTCTCGAACTGCTGCACCGCGTACTGAGGGGGTGTCATGTACCCGGCCCCCTAAAGTACCTCCCACAAAATGCGGGGAAAGCCCTCTCGTGCAAGCCCGTCAGTGTGGGACAGTGCATTCCCGTCATCTGAGGATCCGTGGGAAGCCATCTGTGGACGGTTAGGCGTAAGTAAAGGAAAAGAATTATAAAAAGAACAAGAAAAATAAGACCTAGCTCCTCTCTAACTAAAACAGAATGGTACTGGGAAACTTAATTGGTTCTAATTTAAGTTCTTACTAAATTTTTCCATTTGTTAAATTTAAGAATGCATGCATGCTTGTCCTGAACGACCTCACAGCAATGAAAAGGGATTAGGGAAGAACTCCCATCCCCTAAAGTGGCCTGTGGGGCCTAAATACTTAGCCACCTAGCTACCCTTCTATCATCCTAAGGCTTCACGTCCTAGGTCTATCTTGCTCGTCCTACGATCTATCCAACATTTTTTCTACCAAATTTTATTTTGAAAAGGGATGGTATTCATATTTTATTGATTCCTCTGTGGTGGTACAAGCTCCGATACCAGCTGTGGCGGAACTGCCCGAATTATTCCAACTTAAGTGCCTAAGCCCTGCCTTAGAGGCTAGACCACACTTAAATGGGAATAACCCGTCAATCCCTCGGATCTAGTCCGACTCGGCCACTGACAGGATCAAGTACCACAATCTCACTCGATGGTGAGTCACAGAGCAAATACAATAAAGCATAAAACCATGCAGGTAAGAGTGTTAAATTATTACATCATCATCATCGGAGTTTTGCAAAAGTGACCATCATTGTTCGAAGTGCAGAGGAATAAAACTAAGGGAAAATAAACAGAGAGATGGTGAAGCCTGTCCCATCACTCCTCATGCTCCTCCTCAGCCGAGGCGGGGTCCCACTCGACAGTCCAACCCGGTGGCAAGATGGACGGCCAAGTCACTCCAGCAACCATGTCCTCCAAAGAACCTGTAAAATTATGCCACAAGCAAGGCTGAGTATACTAATACTCAGCTAGACTTACCCGGTGTGAGGAGTCTACTCCTCTACCTCTAGACATGCAGCTGTTTGGCTGTAGGGTTTGGTTGCCAAAAGCACTAGCTGAGTTTCTAAATCAAGTTTTAACTTTGTCAAATTTAAGTGTGACTCTCTTAAGGCTAATTATGTACTATCTACTCATACATAGTAGCAAACATTTTTAGCAATCAACATCTTGTATCAACTCATCACATTTCCACTTGTTACTCAATGTAGCAGCATGGATCAAGCAGTCTCATTAGCTGTGAGAAGCAGACGATTCGAATCGAGTTTTATCCTTGCAAGGTAAACCTAAACACACGACGTGGCGAGGCACTCCGTCCCCACACACATCAACCGTCCCCATCGATTCCCCGTCAGCAGATCAGGGCTCACCGCCTTGGCGTACAATGCCTCACTGACCCCGACTGCCGTCGTGCAGTGACCGCACTTGTACCCACCATAACCGGAATGGGATACTACGTCTCAGGTCGCGTGAGGGGTAAAGTCCACTGCCAGGTTCAATCAGGTACTAGGCTTACCGATTTACCATATTTCTCGGCATGTGCTTAGTACGTTCAAACGCTTGACTCATGGTACCACACCTTAATCCTTATTCAAATTTTTATCCCGTAGACAACCAATCCCCATGGATTGTTGCCCACAAACCAACATCAATATGATAAGAAAGTGGATACAGCCAATTCCTGACCTCGCGCGAGTGCTAGAAAAATCACTCGACTTCTACCGAGATCCTACTTAATAAAGCAGCTACTCGTCTTAGCATACTAGTATTCATCTCAATGGGGTTCCTGAGATCATGCAACTAGGGTTTCAAACAACTCCTACACTTAAGTGCACAATCAATCCTACAATCATTAAGTATAGTAAAATAGCATAAATAACAGGTTATGCATAAAACCGGGGCTTGTCTTCCAAAGCTGTGGTAGGCAGATCCTCTGGTGCAGACTCGGGTGCTGGATCTGGGGCTACCTCCTGAGCAGCTCCTTGCTCCGGCACGAGGACGTACTCTCCGTCAGCGAGGTTGCAATCTATCGGAATGCAATGAATATGTATGTCATGATTATGCAGGATTGAATAACATGATGCTAACGGAAGAAAAACTAAGTTAGTTGGTAACTTAGGGTTTCTTGGTTATACGTGGCTTTTAGTGGTTTATGTTTATCACTCCAGGTTTAGGTTTTGCTAAGGATAAGCATAGTGGATTTGTATTTCCCTTATATATTTTAGTGGACAATTTACAAAGGGTTTTAGGGTCACCCTAATTTCCACCATTCATTTTCCCCTCCTTTTATTTTCTATTTATGAATTTTAGTGTGGGTTTGAACTACAACAGTGATTTCAAAATTTTCAAAAATCTTGTAAAAATTACAGTGGGTTGCCATTGGTCGTTATAGCCTGTTCTAGGAATTTTGAGGTTTAAAATAAAAGGCTATTCTTTAGATAAAAATAGCAAAAGTTGGGTAAAATGGGCCACTTTGCACTACATCTCTTCATTAGAGGTGAGTTCTTTCCTAAGGGTTATTTTTTTGTTGGTGTCTAACAGTAATAATAAACCTCTGTGCCAAAAATCACAAAAAGTTAATTGGTGGTTATTTAGTTGTGATTTTCTAAAGTTTTATGCCAAAAAGGTGCTTATAACTAACTTGTCATTTGAAAAATATCAAACAACAGATTTTGTATTTTTCTTATGTTCATAATAACAAAACATTAGTTATCCCAAGGTTTGGGGTGTTGTAACCTTGGGGTTATTTTTGTAGGGTTTTTCTAAGTTTTCCTTATTTTCTAAAAGAAAAAGGGATCCTACTTATTTCATACTAAACCAGGGTGTAAATAGATTTTTCTAGTAAACTACATTGAATAAGTACTCTAACAAAAATAGGGGTGCCCTCTGGTTCATTATTTAAATCATCTTTTCTATTTTTCTTAATCTTAAGCATATTGTAAATTAAATGGCAAAAACTAACTTAATGGGGTGGACAGAGAGGTTTAACATTTTTAAACAGGTCAGTAAGTGGATATAAACTTCTCCAATTTTTTCTAACCCTAGTCAAATAGTGCAACTATTTTTATCCCTATTATTTAGCTTTTGGCCAAAACAATAATTAAATTAGAACCCTAAAGTTTTCTGTAATACATAGGGGTTTTATATTTTTCTTAAGTAGTTTACATTATTTAGAGTCTGACAAAATTGGTTTGGCTAAATTTGGATGAATAAAACAGAAGTTATGAATTATTCAATTTCTGTTCAAAATTTAAATCAGATTTAATAAAGGTTTCCTGAAAAACTACTTTGCACCGAGGTCCCCAAAGTCCATCCTAATTAATCCTCGCAGTTCTACCCTTGCACCACTATTCCTCTGTGTGACTGATAACCCCCTGGCTTTCTCTTCCTCTCCCCCGCGGTCCCTCCCAGGTGTAAACAGTATCCGCAGAGAGGAAAGGGGCGGCGCGGCTTACCAGCGGCGAGAGAGGTCCGACAAAGGGTAGGGTTGGCTCGGGGAGGTTCTGGCGATCACAACGGTGTACGGCTCGACGGCGGGGATGGCCGGAATCGCTCGGTCCACGTGCGCAGGCGGGGGTCCTCGTCGGCGGCGGGTGTGCCGGCCAAACCACGGCGACCTAGTCCAATCCAACGGCACGGTGAGCTTCTTGGGGTGATGTAGAGGCTATCTGTGCATTGAATCGAAAAATGGCGCAGTGATTTACCCGGTCCACGGGCGCCGGCGGGGTGATGAACTCCGGCGAGCACGGTTTCGCTTTTCTGGTGACGCGGGTCCTCGGTTCAAGCTTGCGTAAGCTTCACGGCCTCACAAGGAAGCTATCTGAAGGCTTGGATCGAACGGAGGAGGACAGTAAAGGGGCTGGCCACGGTGGTTGCTCTCGGGCGGCTCTGGCGGTTCGCGGGGAGGTCGCCGGAGCTAAGGGTAGGCTCGGGGGAGTTAGGCGTGGTACGGAGGAGGCAACGGGGAAGGCAGCCGAGCACTGGGACGGGCTTTATAGCCGTGGCGTGGGCGTGGTCACGGGCGGCCGCGGGCGCGTGGGGGTTCACGCACGGGCGTGCTCTGAGCGCGCCCCCGGGTGTCAGCCCGCGTCGAACACGTGGGAGCTCGCTTCTGCCATGGTTCAACGGCAGATTTGAGCACCTTAGCGTGCGTATCTTGGCAAAACCACTGTGTACGGTCTCTTCCCTGCTCCATATCCTACCTTTTTGCTGTGAGTTCCAAGTCAAGATATGGTCGGGGTAGGGAGATAGAGGGGTGAGAAGTTGGCTATGTCAGATAGGTCCAAACCGAGACAAAAATGGTGCCAAGTCGTGTCAAACGCCCTAGGGTAGGTGTCACCTCTTTCCAGGGCATTCTAGGGTTAATTTGGCGCCACTTTGTCAATTGGGTCGAAGTGTTTTGAATTTTGGATGAGGGTGAACATGTGGGATCTTTGTTCAAAGGTTAGTTTTTAGACTTAGGCAATTTCTGAATTTTCTCTTGTGCTCAACCTTTGGTGAACTTTTTGGGGCTTTTCTGAAATCTTTTTGGGGTTACTTCTTTACTATTACTTGTAAGTTATTAAGTGTACTACAACTTCTATATTTGGCCCAAGCCATGATCATAAGGTTTACATGACCTTTTGATCCTACCTATATTTAGGGTTCCCATTATCCAAAGGGGTTTGCTTTAGGGTTTTGGGAAATTCTCCCCTTAGATGTGCATGACAAGCTAGAGCATGATATCCATGATGGGTGGCACTTGCTTAGGACCTTGAATTCTAAGTTTGATGTACTTTGCTCAACTAACCCACATGTGATAGTAGCTCAAAAATGGTGTAGCCCTGGGTGGACACCTTGAGTAACACCTGGGGTGTTACACGACGCAACCAGACCAACCGAGAAGACTCACTGGACCAGCTGGAAGAGGCTCGGGACGTGGCCTTACTACACTCGGCACGGTATCAGCAGTCCCTGCGACGCTACCACGCCCGAGGGGTTCGGTCCCGAGACCTCCAGGTGGGCGACTTGGTGCTTCGGCTGCGATAAGACGCCCGTGGGCGCCACAAGCTCACGCCTCCCTGGGAAGGGCCATTCATCATCGCCAAGACTTTGAAGCCCGGAACATACAAGCTGGCCAACAGTCAAGGCAAGGTCTACAGCAACGCTTGGAACATCCGACAGCTACGTCGTTTCTACCCTTGAAATGTTTTCAAGTCGTTCATACACCTTGTTTACATACGCCAACAAAGTCTAACCATCAAGGAAGGGTCAGCCTTGCCTCAGCAAAGCCCGACCCTCCCTCGGGGGCTAGAAAGGGGGGAACCCCCTCCGCGTCAAAATTTTCTTTGGAAAAAGTCTTTCTGCCAGAATTTCTTTCGTGCTTTTCGACTACTTCGGTAGTGGGATCATGAAAATGATGGAGTACACGTAAGCAGGCAAGGCCGACCAAGCCGAGGGACTCCTACGCCTCCGGGATATGGATACCTCACTCATCACCTTCTGCGAGAAGTAACTCGCGTTCAGATGAGCGATCCTGCTGACCGAACAAGCCTTAACGCTCAAAGGACTTTCTGCCGAAATGGTTTTTCGGGTTTTCTCGGCTACGTCGATAATAGAATCCCGCGGACGAGCAAGAGTACACGTAAGCGGCAAGGCCGACCGAGCTGAGGGATTCCTACGCCTCCGGGATACGGATACCTCACTCATCACCTTCCGTGAAAAGTAACTCTCGCTCGGACAAACAATTCTGTTACCGACAAATAAGTCCTGATACTCGAAACAAGGGGAAAAGAAACGCAGCTTTACAACACGACGACAGTATGTTTGGGCCTCGGCGGCCGCATAAAACATATGCATACTACAGGCAAACCGATCCTGCAGGCTCAGACGTCGATGGAGGGGGAGCAGCAGCACCCTCGGCGTCAACTCCACCATCGGCGAAGTCCGACCGAGCCTCGGACGGCAACACGGTCGGAGGATCTCCGCTCCGAAGGACGACGTTAGCACCACGCCTGGGCCATCGCTGCCAGGGTCTCCTCCAGGAACCCGGCCCGAGCAAACGGCTCGGCCGGCCGCCCCGAAGCCTCAGCCAGCTGTCCCCCGAGGACACCAGCTCGGCTCGTGGCCTCGACAACTCCACTCCAGCGTTGGTCCCGCCAGGGGACGACCCGGTCAAGCCCTGGCCGACGAAGCTTCCTTTTTCGAGCCAACTCTACCTCTGTCTATGCTGGCACCGCTGCCTTCGGCTCTGGCTCATCGCAGAGCGGCCGAGGGTTCCTTTAACTAAGCAAGAGAAGCCTCGGGCGGCAAGGCCGACTGAGCTGAGGGACTCCTACGCCTCCGGGATACGGATACCTCACTCATCACCTTCCGCACGAGGCAACTCCCGCTTGGTTAAGCGGTTTAGCTAGCCGACAGGCGAGTCCTAGTGCTCGAAATGAGGAAGAAACACGGCTTCACGCCAAAATACATAAAAGTTCAGGCCCCGACAGCCACAATGAACAAGACACCGGCACTCAAGGTGCCATTACAAACGGAACTCTGGTTCCGTTCCCGCGGGTGCGAACAAACTCCATACCAGGAGGCCCGCGGGCGACGAACTCCAAGCAACTCACCGCCGCCCGCTCTGACAGCAGCGGCAACGACCTCCGTCCCGAGCGGCAAGACAGCTGCAGCAACGGCTTCCGGGCAGATGCTGCGGCGGAAAGGCTTTCTCCCACGAAGGACGAGAACCAACCATTCAAGCCAGGGGGACGGAGGTCCAGGGGTGCAGGTGGAGTTGGCGATCTCATCGGTAGAGAAACCTTCTCCGGCTGCTGCCACCTCAACACCGCACCAGCAGGCGCCGGCTGCCTCAAAGCGCACCGGCAGGTCCTCGCTCCCGCCCTCGCCGAGGCTGCCCCAGAACATGAGCACCGCCCTCGTGGCACACGACGTGCTGGGCAACCCTCTGGCACGGCTGTCGGCGTGAGGAAGACCTGGACGTGGCCGACCCATACGCGGCGCGACCATCGCCCGGACAGAGGACGGAATGCTGCACCCTGGCTAGGCAGCAGCAGTTCGCCTTCCCCGGCATGGCTGAAGGAAGCCTCCGCGGGGCTGGAGGATGCCTTTCTCCCCCAAACGCCGGGGGAAGAAAAGGGTTACCGATCCACGCGGAGGCAACCCCCCACTCGGTGCGCTCCTCCGCCTCAGCCCGGATGACGAAAATCCTTGAAGCTGAGGGCGGGGTGGAGGCCGCAGCCCGGCTCGTTTCTCCCCACCATCGAACTGGTGGTCACCATCTTGGGTGACCACCGGCGAGGGGATGCAGCCGGGCTGCATGACAAAAATCCTTGAAGCCGAGCGATGGCTGAAAGGTACCAACTTCCGTGAAGTTGCGTTCCTCCAACAACAGCAAGACGAAAACGACGCGAGCGCTCCCCATCCGGGGGCTTGGAAGGTGGAAGGATGCGATACATGGAGTGCGGAGACATGGTTGCCATCCAAGGGGGTCACCCTCCTTTTAAAGGCGACTCTCCCCACTTGCGTCCTCAACCGGCGCGGACTGAGTCTTCTCCAACACGCTCCAAGGTCCTCCCCCTACGACATGGGGGCTGCGTCCCACGCGTCATGCAAGCTGGCCCAGGACAGAAGAAGCCAAACCGCCGCGTGCGGAGCGCACAACAGCCCAGCGGTTACAAGCATTCCTCCACTTTCGCCCAGACCAGCGGGTGAAAGGACGGACCGCCATGCAGGCGGCATGCAACTACACCAAGGGGGCGCACCCTTTCGACTTCGACGCGTCCAACTTGGAGGTCCAGGCCCACACGTCATGTAACCGGCGCGCCGGTTACTACGTGCAAGAAACTGCACCGCCACTCGCGCCAGTACCGCGCCTTCTCGACTGCAGAACCGGTGCCGCGACTCGAGGCAACCCCACGCATGACCCAACAGTGCCAACCGAGCACATCGGTCACAGGTCAATCAGCCGCGGGAGAAGGCGCGACGGTCGATACGGCCAGAAATGGGCCAGCAGTAATGGCGGCAGCAGGCGGGCAGAAGCAGCGGTCAAGTCGTCTGCAGGCTCACGTCCCCTCCTGGGACAGCGAGAGAGCCCTCTCCCACGGCGTGAAGACGACACGCCCGTGTTTCGTTCCTCGAACGGCCCACGCACGCACAACGACTGCCCCGCCAACCACTCGTCCTGTCGCATTAACTCTGCGGCAGGGCGGGCGGCACCTTTGGCAGGCGAAGCGGGCGACGCTTCACCTCCGCCATAATGACCGCGTCAAAAAAGGTGCGCCACGTCATTCGATTTCGTATCCTTTTCCACTTCCCTTTTCTCTCTCTTGCTACAGGGACCGGGAAAGGGGATACTCCGAAAGGGATCCTTCTCTGTGAAGGAAGCGGGCCCCAAGCCCCCCTACTGATCAGAGGTTTGAAGGCTGGCCCCTCGGAAGGGTTCAACAGCTGCCTCAGAGCACTCAGGCTCCGCGCCCACTACTGGTCAGAGGTTCGAAGGCTGGCCCCGCGGAAGGGTTCAACAGCCGCCTCAGGCCACTTGGGCTCCGTGCCGACTACTGCTCAGGGGTTCGTAGGCTGGCCCCGAAGGGTTCGACAGCCGCCTCAGAGCACGCAGAGCGAGGGATGACCCTGGGTACGTTCGATACATAACCAAGGCTCGGGCTACGCTCCCGAGGTACCCTAGGACATTTCCGAGACCAGCGGGAGCGATTTTGTAACGGAATCCCATCAGAGGGAGGCATAGAGCCCTCGGACCCCGTCAAAAGGGGACCGGGTCCAGCGAATCACCCGCAGGTACTTTTGGAGTGCGCCTCCAGGCCACTAGCCGACCCCTAACGAATGGGGCACGGGCGTCCACTCGGATCACCCGCTAGAAACTCACTGGAGACACCATGTTCGGCGCCCTCCGAGGGCAACATGGCGCTTTCCCCCCTCCTCCTTGCGGAAAGGCGACGCAGGGGCGTATGAAAAAAGCCGAGTCTATCCTTGACCGTCCTCTCGCTCTATGCGGAGGCTCGGGGGCTGCTCTCGCAAACGTAGCTCCAGCCAAACCGTTGACAGCGTCAACATACCAGCCTGAGAACTTGGGACCTGACTAAGCACCCGGGCGACGACCAGTTCGCATGAGGGAACAACCAAACCGGCTGAGCCATCACGAAAGGCACTAAGACCTCGAAGGAGTCAAAACACTCCTCCGAGGCCTCAGGGGCTACACCCAGCGGGTGCGCTCGCGCGCACCCACCGGAACAAAATGCAATCGAGAAAGGCCGGTCCCCTTGCAAAAAAGTGCGACAAAAGCCTCCAAGCGAGTGCCAACACTCCCTTTGAGGCTCGGGGGCTACTGTCGGGGACCATAATTAGGGGTACCCCCAAGACTCCTAATCTCTGCTGGTAAACCCCATCAGCACAAAGCTGCGAAGGCCTGATGGGCGCGACAGGCCAAGGCTCCGCTCAAGGGACACGATCCCGCCTCACCCGAGCCCGACCTCGGGCAAAGACAGCCGACCCCAAAAGATTCACGCCTCACCCGAGGGTCCCCTCAAGCAACGGACGCACCATCGACTCGCCTGAGGCTCAGCTCAGGTAGGCTTCACGGAGAAGCAACCTTGGCCAAATCGCCACACCAACCAACCATATCGCACGAGCATTTAATGCAAGGATCGCCTGACACCTTATCCTGACGCACGCTCTTCAGTCGACAGAGCCGAAGTGACCGCAGTCACTTCGCCGCTCCACTGACCGACCTGACAAGAAAACAGCGCTGCCTGCCCCGCTCTGACTGCCGTGCCACTCGCCAAAGTGAGGTTGACAGCGGCTAAGTCTAGCCTCGGGCGACATAGGAAGCTTCGCCTCGCCTGACCCCAGGGTTCGGCCCCCATCTCGGCTTCGGTTCCGGAAGACGACGAACTCCGCCTCGCCCGACCCCAGGGCCGGACTCAGCCTCGGCTCCGGAAGACGACGAACTCCGCCTCGCCCAACCCCAGGGCTCGGACTCAGCCTCGGCTCCGGAAGACGATGGACTCCACCTCGCCCGACCCCAGGGCTTGGACTCAACCTCGACCTCGGAGGAATCGCCACCTCGCCCAAACTCGGGTCCGGACCGGCCACGTCGCTAGGGGGGCCATCATTACCCTGCCCCTAGCTAGCTCAGGCTACGGGGAACAAGACCGGCGTCCCATCTGGCTCGCCCCAGTAAACAAGTAATGATGACACCCCGCACGCTCCATGACGACGGCAGCTCTCAGCCCCTTACGTCAGCAAGGAGATGTCAGCAAGGATCCGACAGCCCCGACAGCTGTACTTCCGCAGGGCTCCAGCGCTCCTCCGACGGCCACGACATCACATGAACAGGGTGCCAAAACCTCTCCGACTGCCACGACGGCATGTACTTAGGGCTCTAGCTCCTCTCTGCTAGACACGTTAGCACACTGCTACACCCCCCATTGTACACCTGGACCCTCTCCTTACGCCTATAAAAGGAAGGTCCAGGGCTCTCGTACGAGAAGGCTAGCCGCGCGGGAGAACAGGCCGACGCATAAGGCCCTCGCTCTCTCTCTCTCCCATGCGAACGCTTGTAACCCCCTACTGCAAGCGCATCCAGCCGCCCTGGGCGCAGGACAACACGAAGGCCGCGGTTTCCCCTTACTGTTCTCCCCCTTTGTGTCCCGTCTCGCACCGACCCATCTGGGCTGGGACACGCAGCGACAATTTACTCGTCGGTCCAGGGACCCCTCGGGGTCGAAACGCCGACAATATTCTTTATGAAGCACATGATAAACTTGTTAATGTTGAAAAATCTCTTGCTTTAGAGGTTAAGAAAAATGAAATTCTTTGTTCTGAATTGTCTTCTTGCCATGAGTCTATTTCTAGCCTTAAAAGGTCAAATGCTGATTTAAATGCTAGTATAGAAAAATTAAATATTGCTAGTTCATCTGTGGAGCATGTTTCTATTTGCAATAGATGTAAAGATTTTGATGTTGAATGATGAAGTTGCAAATCTTAATGCTCAACTTAAAATTTGAAAGAATGAATGTGAAAAAATAAAATTTGCTAGGGATGCCTACACCATTAGTAGACATCCCTCCATTAAGGATGGACTTGGTTTCCAAAAGGGAACCAAGAACTTAACAAGCCAAAGGGCCTCCAATCTCATCAAGGAGAAACGAAAGGCACCCTTGGCTAGTAGTTCTCATTCTTTTCATGACAAGAAGAACCATGCTTATTTATATGCTCATGTTAAGAATGCCTCTAACGTTGCGCATCATGGTGGTTGTTATGATCATGCTACTTTACCTATACCTCATGATGTTGTCTTTGATTCTCATGCCATGTTTGCATCGTCTAGCTCTTCATATATTAATGGTAGGAGTAGACCTAGGCGCCATGTTCATCATGTTGTTTCTCATGCGCCTAGAAATGCATCTAATAGCCCAACTATGCTTTATTGTACTTCTAATGCCGCATATGCGCTACATTGTAAAAATGATAAAGTTGTTGCTAGAAATGTGGGGTCGAAATGCAAGAAAGGTAAGACTTGCATTTGGGTTCCAAAATCCTATGTGACTAACCTTGTAGGACCCAACAAGAGTTGGGTTCCTAAATCCCAAGCTTAAACTATCTTGCAGGTTTATGCATCCGGGGGCACAAGCTGGATTATTGATAGCGGATGCACAAACCATATGACGGGGGAGAAGGAGATGTTCACCTCCTACGTCAAAAACAAGGATTCCCAAGACACAATTATCTTTGGAGATGGGAATCATGGCAAGGTCAAAGGTTTGGGTAAAATAGCCATCACTACCGAGCATTCAATTTCTAATGTACTCTTAGTTTAATGCTTGGTTATAATTTTCTTTCTATAAGTCATTATGCCATATGGGGTATAATTGCTTATTTACAAATATTTATGTATCTGTCTTTAGAAGAAGTGATGGTTCATTAGCTTTTAGAGGTGTATTAGATGACAAGCTTTATTTAGTTGATTTTACTAAAGAGAATGTCGATCTATATGCATGTTTAATTGCTAAGACTAACTTGGGCTGGCTCTAGAACTGTTGTCTAGCACATGTTGGAACGAAGAACCTTCATAAGCCTCTAAAGGGAGAACTTGCATTAGGACTAACATATGTCTGTTTTGAGAAAGACAGGCCTTGTGTAGCGTGTCAAGCAGGGAAGCAGGTGGGAACAAATCATCCAAGCAAGAACGTGATGACGACATCAAGACCACTGGAACTTCTTCATATGGATCTCTTCGGACCCGTTGCTTACCTTAGCATCGGGGGAAGTAAGTATGATCTTGTAATTGTTGATGATTTTTCTCGCCTCACTTGGATATTCTTTTTTCAGGATAAGTTAGAAACCCAAAGTACATTAAAACGCTTCCTAAGGAGAGCCTAAAATGAATTTGAGCTTAATGTAAAGAAGATTAGGAGCGACAATGGGTCTGAATTCAAGAATCTTCAAGTAAAGGAGTATCTTGTGGAGGAAGGCATAAATCATGATTTCTCCGCTCTTTACACGCCACAACAAAATATGTAGTAGAGAGGAAGAACATGACACTCATCGACATAGCAAGGACTAGGAGAATACAAGACGCCTGAGCGGTTTTGGTCGAAAGCCATGAATACGGCTTGCCATGCCATAAACCGCCTCTATCTTCATCGCCTCCTAAAGAAGACATCATACGAGCTTCTAACCGGTAACAAACCCAATGTTTCATACTTTCGTGTATTTGGAAGCAAATGTTACATCTTGGTTAAGCGAGGTAGGCATTCAAAGTTTGCTCCAAAAGTTGTAGAAGGGTTTTTACTAGGTGAAAGTCGCCTAGAGGGGGAGGTGAATAGGCGAAACCTGAAATTTATAAACTAAAACACGCACTAAGGTTGGGGGTTAGCGTTAGAGTTAAACTCAAGTCGCAAAGAGAGGGAAAACAAATCAACCAAGAAATAAAGCGAGTGAACACGGTGATTTGTTTTACCGAGGTTCGGTTCCAAAGAACCTAGTCCCCGTTGAGGAGGTCACAAATACCGGGTCTATTTCAACCCTTTCCCTCTCTCAAACGGTCACTTAGACCGAGTGAGCCTTCTTCCTTAATCTGACGAGTCACTAAGACCCCACAAGGACCACCACACACTTAGGTGTCTCTTGCTTTGATTACAAGTCACTTGAGAACAAGAATGAGAAAGAAGAAAGGCAATCCAAGAAGCAATAGCTCAAAAAAACACAAAATCTCTCTCTCATAAGTCACTAAGTGTTTGAGATGAATTTAGGACTTGGAGAGGCTTTGATCTTTTGAATTGTGTCTATGAGTGAATGCTAGAGCTCTTGTATTGAATGTGATGTTTAGAAAACTTGGATGCTTGAAATTGTGGTGGTTGGGGGTATTTATAGCCCTCAACAACCAAAGTAGCCGTTGGGGAGGCTGCTGGCGATGGGTGCACCGGACAGTCCGGTGCGATGTCCGGTATGCCGCCACATCACCCAACCATTAGGGTTCAGTGCCGAGTCGACCGTTGGGGCTTTGTCCTCTTGCGGCACCGGACAGTTCGGTGCCCCTCTGACTTTGCAGTTCTGACTTCTGCGCGGCACTGTTGCTTACTGTAGTTTCTGTCAGAGTCGACCGTTGCGTGAGTTAGTTGTTGCTCCACTGGCACACCGGACAGTCTGGTGGCACACCGGACAGTCCGGTGAATTATAGCAGAGCGCGCCTGGGTTTTCCCGAGAGTGGCTGCTTCGAATTTGTACGGGCATGGTGCACCAGACAGTCCGGTGCGCCAGATCACAGCACACTCAATTATTTGCTCCGGTTCAATTTGGTCCCTAACTTCAATCTTTTATTGGTTTGTGTTGAACCTTATGCACCTGTAATACATGAGTTCTAGAGCAAACTAGTTAGTCCATATGTATGTGTTGGACATTCAACCACCAAAATTAATTATAGGAAAAGGTTAACCCTATTTCCCTTCCAATCTCGCTCTTTTTGGTGATTGATGCCAACACAAACCAAAGCAAATATATAAAGTGCAGAAATGAACTTGTTTGCATATGGTAAGTGCATAGGTTGCTTGGAATTAAACCAATTGAATAATTCTCTAGATATGAATGGATTGCTTTTCTTTTCTTTAACATTTTGGACCACATTTGGACCACTTGTTTTGTTTTTGCAAATCCTTTTGGAAAATCTTTTCAAGGTCTTTTGCAAATAGTCAAAGGTATATAAATAAGATTGCAAGAAGCATTTTCAAGATTTGAAATTTTTCCCCCTGTTTTAAATGCTTTTCCTTTGACTAGATAAAACTTCCCCTGAATGAAATTTTCCTCTTAGCTTTCAAGAGGGTTTTGGAATAGATAATAATTTGAAAATTTATCTTTAAAGATACCAATTGAAGAGATTCCTATTTTTAGATACCAATTGAAATTTTGCTTTCTCAAGACAAGTGAAGCATGGATACCAATTGAGAAATTGTCAAATATCAATTAAAGCTTTATTTCGAAAATTTTGAAATTATGGTGGTGCGGTCCTTTTGCTTTGGGCTTAATATTCTGTCCCCCTTTGGCATTAATCGCCAAAAACAGAGACTTTGAGAGCCCTATAAATACTTTCTCCCAAATGGTAATATAAATATGAGTGAAGGATTATACCATTGAGAGTGGAGGAACAACGGCAAAGGGTAGATGACACTGTTAGAGTTGTGGAGTGGAAGCCATGTTCTTTGCCGAAGACTCCATTTCCCTTTCAATCTATGACTTAGTATAGAAATACACTTGAAAATACATTAGTCGTAGCCTTGATACAAGAAGAATAAGAAATATGCATTTGTACCAAATGAAAGAGATATGATCAAAGGTATATAAATGAGCTATGTGTGCAATGTTTCAATCAAAATTCCGAGAATCAAGTATATTTAGCTCATTCCTAAGTTTACTAAAGGTTTTCTCATCTAAAGGCTTGGTAAAGATATCGGCTAATTGATTCGTGGTGTTTACATAAGCTATTTCGATATCCCCCTTTGTTGGTGATCTCTCAAGAAGTGATACCGAATGTCTATGTGCTTAGTGCAGCTGTGTTCAATAGGATTATCCACCATGCGGATTGCACTCTCATTATCACATAGGAGAGGGACTTTGCTCAATGTGTAGCCATAGTCCCTGAGGGTTTGCCTCATCTAAAGTAATTGCGCGCAACAATGGCCTGCGACAATTTACTCGGCTTCGGCGGTGGAAAGAGCTACTGAGTTTTGTTTCTTTGAAGCCCAAGACACCTGCGATCTCCCTAGAAACTGACAAGTCCCTGATGTGCTCTTCCTATCAATTTTACACCCTGCCCAATCAGCATCGGAATATCCTATTAAATCAAAAGTGGATCCCTTGGGGTACCAAAGCCCAAACTTAGGAGTGTAAACTAAATACCTCATGATTCTTTTCATGACCCTAAGGTGAACTTCCTTAGGATTGGCCTGAAATCTTGCACACATGCATACGGAAAGCATAATATCCTGTCGAGATGCACATAAGTAGAGTAAAGATCCTATCATCGACTGGTATACATTTTGATCTACGGATTTACCTCCCGTGTCGAGGTCAAGATGCCCATTGGTTCCCATGGGTGTCTTGATGGGTTTGCCATCCTTCATCCCAAACTTCTTAAGTATGTCTTGAATGTACTTTGTTTGGCTAATGAAGGTGCCATCTTGGAGTTGCTTGATTTGAAATCCTAGGAAATACTTCAACTCCCCCATCATTGACATCTCGAATTTTTGTATCATGATCCTACTAAACTCTCCACAAGTTGACTTGTTAGTAGACCCAAATATAATATCATCAACATAAATTTGGCATACAAACAAGTCTTTTGCAACAATTTTAGTAAAGAGAGTAGGATCGGCTTTACCGACTTTGAAGCCATTAGTGATAAGGAAATCTTGCAGGCATTCATACCATGCTCTTGGGGCTTGCTTGAGCCCATAAACCGCCTTTGAGAGTTTGTAAACATGGTTAGGGTACTCACTATCTTCAAAGCCAGGAGGTTGCTCAACATAGACCTCTTCCTTGATGGGTCCATTGAGGAAGGCACTTTTCACGTCCATTTGATAAAGCTTAAAGTCATGGTAAATAGCATAGGCAAGTAATATACGAATTGACTCAAGCCTAGCTACGGGTGCATAAGTTTCATCAAAATCCAAACCTTCGACTTGTGAATACCCTTTGGCCACAAGTCGGGCTTTGTTTCTTGTCACCACACCATGCTCGTCTTGCTTGTTGCGGAATACCCATTTGGTACCTACAGCATTTTGATTAGGACGTGCAACTAAGTGCCTTACCACATTCCTTGTGAAGTTGTTGAGTTCCTCTTGCATTGCCAGCACCCAATCTGGATCTCTTAGTGCATCCTCCACCCTGTATGGCTCAATAGAGGACACAAAATAGTAATGTTCATAGAAATGAGCAACTCGAGATCTAGTGGTTACCCCCTAATGAATATCACCAAGGATGGAGTTGATGGGGTGATCTTGTTGAATTGTTTGGTGGACTCTTGGGTGTGGTGGTCTTTGACCCTGAATTTCTTGATCATCTTCCTTGTCTTCATTATCTTCATCTCCCCCTTGATCATTGTCCTCCTCATGAGGTGGCTCATCCTGTTGATCTTCATTTTCATCATCTTGAGCCTCATCCTTATCTTGAGTTGGTGGAGATGCTTGATTGGAAGATGACGGTTGATCTTGTGCTTGTGGAGGCTCTTCGGATTCCGTTGGGCACACATCCCCAATGGACATGTTCTTTAGCGCGACGCACGAAGCCTCTTCATCATCTAGCTCATCAAGATCAACTTGCTCCACTTGGGAGCCATTAGTCTCATCAAACACAATGCCACAAGAAACTTCAACTAATCCAGTGGATTTGTTGAAGACTCTATATGCCCTTGTGTTTGAGTCATAACCAAGTAAAAGGCCTTCTACAGCCTTAGGAGAAAATTTAGATTTTCTACCTCTTTTAATAAGAATAAAACATTTGCTTCCAAAGACTCTAAAATATGAAACATTAGGCTTTTTACCGGTGAGGAGTTCATATGATGTCTTCTTGAGGATTCGGTGAAGATATAACTAGTTGATAGATTAGCAGGCGGTGTTAATCGCCTCAGCCCAAAACTAGTCCGGAGTCTTGTACTCATCAAGCATGGTTCTTGCCATGTCCAATAGAGTTCTATTCTTCCTCTCCACTACACCATTTTGTTGAGGTGTGTAGGGAGAAGATAACTCATGCTTGATGCCCTCCTCCTCAAGAAATCCTTCAATTTGAGAATTCTTGAACTCCGTCCCATTATCACTTCTTATCTTTTTTATCCGTAATCCAAACTCATTTTGAGCCCATCTTAAGAATCCTTTTAAGGTGTCTTGGGTCTGAGATTTTTCCTGCAAAAAGAACACCCAAGTGAAGCGAGAATAATGATCCACAATAACAAGACAATAATTACTCCCACCGATGCTTATGTAAGCTATCGGGCCGAATAGATCCATGTGGAGTAGCTCAAGCGTCCTGTCAGTTGTAATGATGTTCTTGTGTGGATGATGGACTCCAACCTGCTTTCCTGCTTGGCATGCGCTACAAACCCTGTCTTTCTCAAAATGAACATTTGTTAGTCCTAAAATGTGCTCTCCCTTTAGAAGTTTGTGAAGATTCTTCATTCCAACATGGGCTAGTCGGTGATGCCAGAGCCAACCCATATTAGTCTTAGTAATTAAGCAAGTGTTAAGTTCAGCTTTGTTCTCATTAAAATCAACTAAATATAGCTGACCCTCTAACACTCCCTTAAATGCTATTGAATCATCACTTCTTCTACCTATATCAGTGAATAGATAGTTGTAGCCCATTTTGCATAATTGAGAAACAGAGAGCAAATTGTAATCTAAGGAATCTACAAGAAAAACATTGGAAATAGAATGGTCAGGTGATATAGCAATTTTACCCAAACCTTTGACCAGACCTTGATTTTCATCCTCGAATGTGATAGCTCGTTGGGGATCTTCGTTTTTCTCATAGGAGGAGAACATTCTTTTCTCCCCTGTCATGTGGTTTGTGCACCCGCTATCGATTATCCAACTTGAACCACCGGATGCATAAACCAACAAAACAAATTTAGGCCTTGTTCTTAGGTACCCATACAGTCTTGGGTCCTTTGATGTTAGAAACAAGCACCTTGGGTACCCAAACACAAGTCTTGGAGCTCTTGTGTTTGCCCCCAACATATTTGGCAACTACTTTGCCAGATTTGTTAGTTAAAACATATGATGCATCAAAAGTTTTAAAAGAAACATTATGTTCATTTGATGTAGTAGGAATTTTCTTTCTAGCATTTTAACATGTGTGGTATGCCTAGAGCTAGAAGCCTCATTTTTATACATAAAAGCATGATGAGAAATAGTGTGAGGTTTCCGAGCATGAATCTTCCTAATTTTGTGCTTAGGATAATTAGCAGGATATAAAATGTAGCCTTCATTATCCTGAACCATGGGAGCCTTGCCCTTAACAAAATTAGACAATCTTTTAGGGGCATTAAGCTTGGCATTGCTTCCCTGTTGGAAACCAATGCCATCCTTAATGCCAGGGCGTCTCCCATTATAGAGCATGCTTCTAGCAAATTTAAACTTTTAATTTTCAAGTTCATGCTCATTAATTTTAGCAGTTAATTTAGCTATGTGATCATTTTGTTGTTTAATCATAGCAATGTGATCATCAATAGCCTCTACATTAATATCTCTACATCTATTGCAAATAGAAACATGCTCAACAGTAGATGTAGATGATTTGCAATTGTTTAGTTCTTCTATCTTAGCATTTAAAATAGCATTTGCATCTCTAAGACAGGAAATAGAATCATTGCAAACATTCAATTCTTTAATCTTAGAAACAAAACTAGCATTTTCATTTTTAAGACTAGAAATTGAATTATGACAAATGCTAAGCTCCTTAGTTAAGTTTTCACATTTTTCTACTTCCTGAGCATAAGCATTTTTCAATTTTACATGTTTTTTGTTTTCTTTAATAAGGAAGTCCTCTTGGCTATCCAAGAGTTCATCCTTCTCATGAATAACTTCTATTACTAGATGTTGTATATTTGGGGGTGGCTCTAGAGTGTACCTTCTTTTTCTTGTCGTCCTTAGCCATGAAACATTTGTGGCCGATGTTGGGGAAGAGGAGGCCCTTGTTTATGGCAATATTGGCGGCATCCACGTCGAAGGAGGAGTCGGTGGAGCTCTCGTCGGAGTCCCATTCTCGACATATGTGGGCATCGCCGCCCTTCTTCTTGTAGTACCTCTTCTTCTCCTTATTCTTCCCCTTCTTGTCGTTGTCCCTGTCACTTTCACTTGACATTGGACATTTTGCAATAAAATGACCGGGCTTACCACACTTGTATCACACCCTTTTGGACCAGGGTTTGTAGTCCTTCCCCCTCCTTTGCTTGAGGATTTGGCGGAAGCTCTTGATGATGGGAGCCATTTCCTCGTTGTCGAGCTTGGAGGCATCGATTGGAAGCCTACTTGATGTAGACTCCTTCTTCTCTTCTTCCGTCGCTTTGAATGCAACGGGTTGCATCTCCGGCGTGGAGGTGGCGCCTTGCTCCAAGTTGACGATGTGTTTGGAGTCTTTGATCATAAGTTCAAAGCTCACAAACTTGCCAATTACTTCCTCGGGAGACATCTGTTTATATCTAGGGTCTCCACAGATTAGTTGCACTTGAGTGGGATTACAAAAAACAAGTGATCTAAGAATTACCTTGACCATTTCATGGTCATCCCACTTGGTGCTCTCGAGGTTGCGCACTTGGTTCACCATTGTCTTTAGCCGGTTGTACATTGCTTGCGGCTCTTCTCCTTTGTTGAGGATGAATCGACCGAGCTCCCCCTCGATCGTCTCCCTCTTGGTGATTTTGGTCACCTCGTCCCCTTCGTGCGCGGTTTTGAGGACGTCCCAAATTTCCTTGGCGGTCTTTAATCCTTGCACCTTGTTATACTCCTCTCGACACAAGGAGGCGAGGAGTATAGACGTGGCTTGGGAGTTAAAGTGCCTAATTTGGGCAGCCTCGTCCAAGTCGTAGTCTTGGTCCCCGACTTGAGGTACCTGCGCTCCATACTCAATAATATCCCATATGCTTTCGTGGAGTGAGGTTAGATGATGCCTCATTTTATCACTCCACATACAATAATCTTCACCATCAAAATATGGTGGTTTGCCTAAGGGAACAGAAAGTAATGGAGCTCGCTTTGAGATACAGGGATAGTGAAGAGGCATCATACTATACTTCTTGCACTCATGACGCTTAGAAGCGATGGATGACTCGGAGCTCGATGTGGAGGGTGACGAAAACTCAGTCTCGTAGTAGACCACTTTCTTCATCTTCTTCTTCTTGTCACCTCTCCGAAGTGACTTGATGGAGGAAGAGGATTCCTCCTTGTTCTTGTTGTCAGACTCTCTCGAAAGAGTCCTCCCCGAGCATGCGGGCTTGTCGTCGGTCACGATCTCCCTCTTGGCGTGATCTCCCGACATCACTTCGAGTTGTTAGACTCTAATGAAGCACCGGGCTCTGATACCAATTGAAAGTCTCCTAGGGGGGGTGAATAGGCGAAACCTGAAATTTATAAACTAAAACACACACTAAGGTCGTGGGTTAGCGTTAGAGTTAAACTTAAGTCGCAAAGAGAGGGAAAACAAATCAACCAAGAAATAAAGCGAGTGAACACGGTGATTTGTTTTACCGAGGTTTGGTTCCAAAGAACTTAGTCCCCATTGAGGAGGTCACAAAGACTAGGTCTATTTTAACCCTTTCCCTCTCTAAAACGGTCACTTAGACCGAGTGAGCCTTCTTCCTTAATCTCATGGGTCACTAAGACCCCGCAACGACCACCACACACTTAGGTGTCTCTTGCTTTGATTATAAGTCACTTGAGAACAAGAATGAGAAAGAAGAAAGGCAATCCAAGAAGCAAGAGCTCAAAAGAACACAAAATCTCTCTCACACAAGTCACTAAGTGTTTGAGATGAATTTAGGACTTGGAGAGGCTTTGATCTTTTGAATTGTGTCTATGAGTGAATGCTAGAGCTCTTGTATTGAATGTGATGTTCAGAAAACTTGGATGCTTGAAGTTGTGGTGGTTGGGAGGGTATTTATAGCCCTCAACCACCAAAGTAGCCATTGGGGAGGCTGCTGGCGATGGGCGCAATGGACAGTCCGGTGCGCCACCGGACAGGTACTGTGGACTGTCATTTGCACTGCCCCATCACCCAACCATTAGGGTTCGGAGCCGAGTCGACCGTTGGGGCTTTGTCCTCTTGCAGCACCGGACAGTCTGGTGCCACACCGAACAGTCCGATGCCCCTCTGACTTTGCTGTTCTGACTTCTGCGCGACACTGTTGCTTACTGTAGTTCCTGTTAGAGTCAACCGTTGCGCGAGTTAGCCGTTGCTCCACTAGCACACCGGACAGCCCGGTGATTTATAGCAGAGCACGCCTGGGTTTTCCCAAGAGTGGCTGCTTCGGATTTGTACGGGCATGGTGCACCGGAAACTGCCCGGTGGCACACCGGACAGTCCGGTGCGCCAGATCACAGCACACTCAATTCTTTGTTCCGGTTCAATTTTGTCCCTAACTTCAATCTTTTAATGGTTTATGTTGCACCTTATGCACCTGTAATACATGAGTTCTAGAGCAAAGTAGTTAGTCCATATGTTCGTGTTGGACATTCAACCACCAAAATTAATCGTAGGAAAAGGTTAACCCTATTTCCCTTTCACTAGGTTATGATTCAAATACAAAGGCATATAGGGTCTTCAACAAATCGTCGGGTTTGGTTGAAGTCACTAGTGACGTTGTATTTGATGAGACTAATGGCTCTCCAAGAGAGCAAGTTGATCTTGATGATATAGATGAAGTTCCAATGGCCGCAATGAGAACTATGGCATTAGGTGATGTGCGACCTTAGGAACAACAAGAACAGGATCAACCATCTTCCTCCACAATGGTGCAATCCCCAACTCAAGATGAGGAACAGGTACCTCAAGATGAAGGCATGGATCAAGGGGGAGCACATGAAGAAAAGGACTAGGAGGAAGAAATACCAGAGGCACCTCCAACTCAAGTCTAGGCCACCACCCAAAGGAATAATCTAGTGGATCAGATTCTAGGTGACATCAGCAAGGGAGTAACTACTCGTCACGATTAGCTATTTTTTGTGAGCATTACTCGATTGTTTCTTCTATTGAGCCTTTCAGGGTAGAATAAGCCTTGCAGGATCTGGACTGGGTGTTGACCATGCAGGAGGAACTCAACAACTTCAAGAGAAATGAAGTGTGGAGCCTAGTGCCACGTCCGAAGCAAAATGTTGTAGGAACCAAGTGGATGTTCCGCAACAAGCAAGATGAGCACGGAGTGGTGACAAGAAACAAGGCTCGACTTGTGGCAAAAGGATATGCCCAAGTCACAGTTTGGATTTTGAGGAGACTTTCGCTCCTGTAGCTAGGCTTGAGTCGATTCGCATTTTACTAGCCTATGCTGCTCACCATTCTTTTAAGTTGTTTGAAATGGACGTGAAGAGTGCCTTCCTTAATGGACCAATCAAGGAGGAAGTATACATGAAGCAACCCCTGGCTTCAAGGGTGACAGGTATCCTGACCATGTTTATAAGCTCTCTAAGGCACTCTATGGGCTTAAGTAAGCTCCAAGAGCATGGTATGAATGCCTTAGACATTTTATCATTTCTAATGCTTTCAAGGTTGGGAAAGCGAATCCTACTCTTTTTACTAAGACTTGTAGTGGTGATTTGTTTGTATGCCAAATATATGTCGATGACATAATATTTGGTTCTACTAATCAAAAGTCTTGTGAAGAGTTTAGCAGGGTAATGATGCAGCAATTCGAGATGTCACTGATGGGCGAGTTGAACAACTTCCTTGGATTTCAAGTGAAGCAACTCAAGGAAGGAACATTCATATCCCAAATGAAGTACACTGAAGACTTGTTAAAAAGGTTTGGGATGAAGGACGCAAAGCCCGCTAAGACACCAATGGGAATAGACGGGCACTTGGACCTCGACAAGGGAGGTAAGTCTGTTGATCAAAAGGCATAGCGATCTATGATAGGTTCATTACTTTATCTTTGTGCTAGTAGACTGGATATAATTCTTAGTGTATGCATGTGTGCTAGATTTCAATCCGACCCCAAGGAGTGTCACCTTGTGGTCGTGAATGAATTCTTCGATATTTAGTTCATAAGCCTTGCTTCGGGATCTGGTATCCAAAGGAGTGTCTACCTTTGACTTAATCAGATATTCAGATTCCGACTATGCCGGGTGCAAGGTTGACAGGAAGAGCACATCGGGGACTTGTTAGTTTCTTTGAAGGTCCATGATGTCTTGGAGCTTCAAGACACAAACATTCGTTGCCCTATCCATCGTAGAAACCCGAGTATGTTGCCGCAGGCCAGTGTTGCGTACAACTGCTTTGGATGAGGCAAACCCTCTAGGACTTTGGCTACAATCTAAGCAAAGTCCCACTCCTATGTGATAATAAGAGTGCAATTCGCATGGCTGATAATCCTGTTGAACACAGCCGCACTAAGCACATTGACATCTGGCATCACTTTTGAAGAGACCACCAGCAAAGGGGAGATATCAATGTTTGCCACATTAGCACTAAGAACTAGCTAGCTGATATCTTCACCAAGCCTTTAGATGAGAAAAGGTTTTGTAGGCTGCGCAGTGAGCTAAATGTCTTAGATTCGTGGAACTTGGATTGATCTATAGCATACATGTATTTTATGCCTTTGATCATGTCCTTTTCAGCACCATAGTCTTTACTTGCTTATTTTGGTGCTCAAGTTACACAAAGTCATCCTCGGACCTCACAAGTCCTTGTGCAAATGATGCATATGTTTAGGGGGATGATGTGCTACAACTTGACCCTTTGAGACTAATGTTTTTGCTTGAGTGCTTATAATACAATCTCAAAGATGGATTGAAAGGGAAAAGGTGGACTTGGACAAAGAAGAGGCTTCCACTGCATTCCAGTATCAATGACCTTTGTTCCAAGTCCCTATTGTGTTCTGTCGCTCCCCTTGACTCTTCGTTGCAATTTTTGTGCGGCAATGGGGTTAAAAGGCCACTAGTTCTTCTGTTTTGGTGCTTAATGCCAAAACAATTGGATCATCTACCACTTGTGAATTTTTCAAAATTTTAGTGTAAGTATACTTGATTTTTTAATCAAAACCCTCTTATTGCAAAAACTACTCTCTTGTGGGGGAGAAATTTGATTATGGGAAAAAGGGGAGTTTCTGGCTTTTGATCAAAACTAGTCTTGAAAGATATTTTGATTTGCCAAAACAAAGTGATTTTGACATAGAGATAGGAAAACAAATTTGTTTTGAGAAAACAAACCAAGTTGTCGCAAAATGATCCAAATATACCAAATCATGTGATAACTCTATTGGTTTTGAGTTTGACTTCAATTTGCACCTTTTAGCTTGCATTTGGATATGTTAGTACATTTTTAAGTTGCTTTTGATGTGTTGGCATAAATCACCAAAAAAGGAGAGATTGAAAGGGAAATGTGCCCTTGGGCCATTTCTATGTGTTTTACTGATTAAGTGCCTAACACATCACTTTGATGTAACATACAATTGTGAGTTTTAAGCTCAAAGTCAAAGAGAAGCAAATTGGGAGTTGTAAGAAC
This sequence comes from Zea luxurians, assembly GCA_029449295.1. Taxonomy (NCBI): domain Eukaryota; kingdom Viridiplantae; phylum Streptophyta; class Magnoliopsida; order Poales; family Poaceae; genus Zea; species Zea luxurians. Next base: position 167,319 of record JAOPSE010000913.1, read on the forward strand.
AAATTGCAAACTCTACAATATTGGAGAAATAATGGTGTGATTCTAGCACTTAGTAAATTGGTTTTGGAACTAACTATGTTCTACTAAGTGCTAGAGAACTACTCAAATCGAGAGAAATTAAAATGGAGAAGTTTGGCTAAGGGTAGCCAAACTTGCACCAACCTCGGTGCACCGGACTGTCCGGTGCTCAGGCTGGCGCACTCGGTGATTAGGCCGCTCTCGAAAAAAGTTGAGGGCGCCGCAGCTATAATTCACTAGACTGTCTGGTGTGCCAGCCGCGTGCTTAGCCAATGGTTGGCCACGTGATCAGCGGGCGTCACGTGTGCCCAGCCAACAGTCACCAAGCTGCACGGGACTGTCCGATGCGCCACCGGACTGTCTGGTGTGCCATGGGACCAGAGGCTAGCAACGGTCAGCTTCGCCAAACAAGGAACCAAATCATGCACAGTTTACTGTCTGGTGGAGCACCAGAATGTCTGGTGTGCCCACGGATAGAAGGCAACCAAAGCCTACCAAATGGAGCTCGAATGGCTCCTAGGTCCCTTGGAGCTATAAAAGGGACCCCTAGGCGCATGGAGCATTGCACCAAGCATCTTTGGACATCCTAAGACACCAAGACACTGCGATCACAATAGAGCTTTGATAGATTAATATTTGAGCAAGGGTTTGAGTTGTAATTCCGATGTATTGTTTCTTGTGCTCCTCTCTCGACTTGTGAGCGTGTGTTGCTACGATTTTTTGTCTCTTGTGTGTGTTTTTACTCCTCCTTACTCTTGCATTTATTTGAGATCAAATTGTATAAGATGTGAGAGACTCCAAATTGTGAAGATTCCTCACAACGGGGTAAACTGAGATAAGAAAGAAAACTATGGCATTCAGGTTGATCTTTGGATCACTTGAGAGGGATTGAGTGCAACCCTCGTCCATTGGGACGCCACAACATGGAGTAGGCAAGCCTTTTACGCTTTACCAAACCATGGGATAAAAATCACCGTGTCACCTATCTGTTTCACTTTACTGCGATTCTATTCTTTCTAGCACGTCTCTTCACTTATAATATTGCTCTAAGTTTTACACTCACCTTGCGAGAGCAATTAAGTGAAGAAGTCCTCTTTTCTCTCGCTCTTCATCCGAACTTGGTTTTGATTTTACTAATCCACTTTAGACCAAGTTTGTTTTTTGTTGAGCTGTTTTACACGATCACCTATTCACCCTCCTCTATGTGCTCTCACATACAAGTTTTAAATACTTGTAGGAAACATGCACTATAGACTTTTAAGATCATTAAGTAACCCTTGTTCCAAAAATATCACAAGAATGTGATTATTCCTTGTATGTAATATTAGGAATTAGGAGTAAGTCATCTATAACTTCACATTGGAACATATCAGATAGTCAAAATATGACTTGTAAGTACTCAATACCACTTAGGGATTTTAAACTTCACATTGGAATTTAAAATATGATGTATGCACTATACCAAGAAGTAAAATATGATAGAACATGTAAGTCTATAGTGCTCTCACGTACAATATGTAAGTTTAAAATATGATGTATGCAATATACCAAGAAGTTTAAATATAACTTCACATTGGAACATATCAAATAATCAAAATATGACTTGTAAGTACTCAATTCCACTTAGGGATTTTAAAGAGCTATGTGATATGATACTAAGCAGTTCTAAAACAATGTAGATTTGCTCCAAGTGTATGAGTGAAACCAAGCAACCCTACCATATGATGTACCTAAGTGTATGCATACTAAGAAGTTTAAATGTGCATAGCTAAACAAGGTATAAAAGGTAAACTAGATACAATTTTTAAGAAAGTAAATTCTTGGAAATCAAAATAAGGGTAAGATCTAGCTACCTTACATGTGTGGGGAATTTAGGTGCATAATCTTGACTAACCCACTTAGAAATAAACTTGTTTAGATATGATGTACTCCATGATATATATATCCCAACTTTGCCAAGTCCCTAAATTCACTATCATCCATTTGTCTACTCACTCCCCTTTTAGAATCGAAACATTTTTGGTGATCTTCATGGTTGAGATAATCTCCTTTGGCATCCAAATCTATTTGGCCTCTTATGTTGGCTTCCTTGTCACCTTGATGGCCACCACCTATTCATTATTCTTATTCAAGATATATGGTGTGGTGGTCCTCTTGTTCACCATGTTGCGTTAGGTGTTGGAGAGCTTGCTTGTTTGCTTTTGCTTTTCTGCCCTATTCTTTACCTTACACTGATAGGACTTGTGGCCTTTGTGGCACAAAAAGGAAATCATGATTCATTTCTCATCAAGCTTCTTCACTCCCTTGGTAATGTTATGTTGATGTGGTTTGGTTAGCTTTACCATGATTTTCCCTTGGTCAAGTCCTTCATGAGGTGAGCCACTTCTTACTTGAGTTGCTCATTATCCTTTGCAATCTCTTTGAGCATGTTTCTACAGACACATTCTTTACACAAATTTGTTTACAAAGGAGTGAGTTTATATCAATTAATTAATAGTAAGAACTAGAGGCATCCTTTTTATTATTTTTATTATTTAACCTTTAGGTGTCTCATGGGTTATATCAATAGCTTCTAGCTTGTTAGTTAGCTCATCATTGTGTATTCTAAGGATTAACTTTCATAGCATCTTGAGAACTAGCTAACTTTGCTTTTATTTTTTTAACATTTCTTTATTATGTGCTCATCTGTAGGTGTGTTTACACTAGCTTCTAAGTATTCAACTTTATTAGATAGCACAACATTAAGATTTGCAAACCTTTCATATTGTTCAAGCAAAACTTGATAAGGTTTTTGTGAGATATCAAATTTTGAATTTAGTTATTTTATTTGTTTTTGTTATCTACTTCAAATTTTAGCATATTCAATATTTTGGTTCACAAGATTCTTAAATGAAAGCATATCATCACCAACACTACTATTACTCGTGCTTTTACTTGAGCTTTCAATTTTACACCACACCATTAGACAAAGATGTGAAGTGCTTGGTGATGATTCTTTCTCATTTGATGAAGATCCACTCGTAGAGTCCATAGTCGTTAGCAAATCTAGATCTCCATCTTCCTTGATTTCCTTGCCTTCCTTTTGGATTTCTTGATTGGAATCTTGTGATCACCATTTTGCATGAGTTCTTCCTCAAAGGATGATATACAAGCTTGTTCTTGATGATCATCTTCGTCACAGCTTTATGTATCAAATAAGACCTTCGCCTCATGCAATTTTCTCCAAATCCCATTAGCATAGGTTATTGTAGAAACTTTATTAACAATATTTATGCTAAGATAATCAAACAAGCAATTTTTAGCTTTATAATTTAGATGCAATTCTATTTTAATAACTCATGGTTAGTTTCTTGGGATGTTTCATCCTATTTCAGGTGACTCTCAAAACTCTAAAAATATAACTTGTCAAGGTAGTAAGCTATTTTAACACTCCATCATGGGAAGTTTGTGATGTAAAAGTGAAATGGCCTAGAGGTATTCATCCTTCCCTCCAAAATAACATCGACTCAAAGACATTTAAGCAAAAAAGTTGCAAATGGAACCACTAGCTCTAATACCACTTGCTGGGAATGATTATGCCTAAGAGGGATGGATATGAAATAGGCAATCCAATTTCTCTGTTTCTAGAAGGCCACTATATTTTTCCTATTCAAAACATATGTAATAAATAAGCTATCTTATGTACAACTATGGTTTTGACTAAGTGTTCCTATCTTTACCACAAAGAGTTATGAAACCTAGGTTTCAGTCCTATCCACTAGCCTATAACTAAGCTAGAAAGGTAAAGAACATAACTGTAGGAAACGGGTGACGCCTAAGAGGGGGGGGGGGGTGAATTAGGACTTCTAAAATTTTTACTAAACTAGGCCACAATTAAATCCCTAGAGCAAAACCTATGCAAATAATCAAAACTAGAATGTGCAAACTAGGTTTTGTCTAAGTGTTGCTATCTCTACCGCAAAAGGCTAAGTTTCAATCTATGCTAAATAAGTATGACTACAAGATTGAAACTTAAATGCTTAATATAAATGGGGAATGTAAAGAGCTAAGTAGAGAAGCAAACTCTCGTGGATGACGCCGGTATTTTTACCGAGGTATCCGGAACCACGCAAGGTCCCGACTAATCCTCGTTGGTGCCCCTACGCAAAGGGAAGCCCACGCGAGGGCCAAGCACCACGGTCGAGTAACTCCGTAGAGAGCCGCGGGCCTTCTCCACGCGCAAGTGGTGCTCCGCTTCCGGCTCCTCTCGGACGCTCCCCGCCGTCTCCACTATCGAGCTTCCGGCCGAAACGCCGCGGGCCTCGTTCCCTCCGGTACACGGTGGCGGCCGTGACACAAACGCGGTTGTCACGGTCTCGCAAGACTCTCGCCCCACTCGGTACAATTACAACGGCTCGCGCAAGAGCTGAGTGGTTGTGTGGTTTTTCTAAACTCACTCAACTAACTAGGATTCACCTAGAGCAAGCGCTAAAGCGGTCTAACTAACCTAAGCACTTCGCAAAGCACCTACGCTAATCACCGAGTGATTCTATTAAGCACTTGGGTGTTTGAGCTCTTGGAAATATGCACTATGTGTATTGGTATGTTGCTTGGGCTCTCACACTTGAGAATGGCCGGTTGGGGTGGTATTTATAGCCTCCACACCCCCAACTAGCCGTTGGACAGAAAGCAGCAGCTTTCTGTCGTCGGGTGCACCGGACAGTCCGGTGCACACCGGACACTGCACTGTAGCATGTCCGGTGCCGCCTCGTCAGCCGACCGTTGGCGCCTGTAGCAGTCGACCGTTGGATCCGACCGTTGGATTCGACCGTTGTCGTCTGCCCGTTGGCACACCGGACAGTCCGGTGCTACAGCCAGAGAGCGCCTGTCTGCGGCCTCTCTGCGCAGACTGTCTGGTTCCTCACCGGAGAGTCCGGTGCACACCGGACACCAATGTCCGATGCGCCACCAGGCGCTGGCTGACAGCCCTTTTCTTGGATTTCTTCGCTGTTTTCTTCGGGCTTCTTTGTTCTTGAGTATTGGACTCCTACGCATCTTTTTATGTCTTCTTTTGAGGTGTTGCATCCTCATTGCCTTGGTCCAATTCTCTTCGCATCCTGTGAACTACAAACACAAACACTAGAAGACTTATTAGTTCACGGATTGTGTTGTTCATAAAACACCAAAACTCAATTAGCCAAAAGGCCCGGGGTCCATTTTCCTTACAATCTCCCCCTTTTTGGTGATTGATGACAACACAACCAAAGCAAGCAAATAATACAAGTATTTGAGTGAAAATATGCAATCTACTTGCTAAGATGCATGATTGTCCCCACAATGTGATATTATGGACTTAAGCCTCCCCCTAACTCCATAATTCACTTACTTCCTATTTTTGGACCAAATAACCAAAACCACTTGAAAAGCCATTTGTAGATATAAAATTTAAATTGGTGGTGTTTGGTGTTTGATATAGATCTCATTGCTTTGGTCCCTAAACTTCTCCCCCTTTGGCATCAACCACCGAAAAGGAAGACATTAAAAGCATGCAGGAAGTAAATAAAAGCTTGCCCTCATCAAGAATTGTATCAAATGATATCACTAGAAGGATATTAAATTAAACATGTGAATGACACCACTTGAAGGAGTCCTCAAAAGATTACTCCCCCTAAATGAGTATTCTCCTTTAGAAAGAGTTTTTCTCCCCCTTTAGAGATGAAGAAATACTCCCCCTGACAGAGATCATCTACTTAGGAAAAAGCATGTGAAAATTAGAGGTGCAAGACATGATTTGAAAAGACTAACTTCCCTTATGCATAGGTAACAGAATATGAGTTAACTACTTATGCATTTATGCAACATGGAAGCATATGATATGAAATATAGTCTAATCAAATATTGGAGAAGACATGTAAATGATACTGAATGTAGTCTCAAAAGATACCAATTGAAAGTCAATAGTGAGCTTGAGAGACATAAGAGTTCTTGGAGATTTTGCAGTGGAAGATTGTTGTCTTTCTCCGGGGACTTCATTTTCCTTACAATGAGACTATCACATGAAATAGACTTGAAAAGGTGTTAGTCTCAAAGTGTTAGATTATAGAGTAACCTCCCCCTAAAGGTGTGCATACAAGATTTGAATACTTGTAGGAGACATGCACTTTGATTTGATATCAAGAGGGGCAAATTATCCATAATCCAAACTTTGGCACATATAAGTTAAATGATACACTTTGTAGAGATCAAAATTTTCAATTGATGCATCATTTACTATGGAGTGATATTAAAGCTATGTGTTGTGCTTAAATAAACATTTTAAGCCATGTAGGTTTGCTTAGGTATATGAATTAAAAGCAAGCAATCCTACCATATGATTTACCTAGTATGCATGATTTTAAGAAAAAGTACATAACACATGTAATACTAGGCAAGAAAGGTAAACTAGATACAAGGTAAATAGATACGCATATCTAAAAACGAGAAATACAATAAAACTAGTTACCTTAGTCATGGGTGGGAAATTTGGGTCCAAAGTTTTCACTAACCCATTTGGCAATAACCTTGATCCAATATGATGTATCCCATGATATACATCCCAATTTTGCCAAGTCTCCAAATTTCCCGAAGACCTTCGGTCCACTCACTTCCCTTTCGGGATCCAAACCTTCTTGGTGCTTTTCATGGTTGAAATTATCTCCTTTGGCACCCAGATGCGTTTGGCCCCCTTTCCTTTGTTGGCTTGCTTGTTGGCCTTGATTGCTATCACCTTTCCGTTCTTTTTCTTCTTGATCAAATATGGTGTAGCATCCTTTTTGTTCACCTTTTTGATGTAGGTGTTGGAGATTTTGCTGTGGAAGATTGTTGTCTTTCTCCGGGGACTTCATTTTCCTTACAATGAGACTATCACATGAAATAGACTTGAAAAGGTGTTAGTCTCAAAGTGTTAGATTATAGAGTAACCTCCCCCTAAAGGTGTGCATACAAGATTTGAATACTTGTAGGAGACATGCACTTTGATTTGATATCAAGAGGGGCAAATTATCCATAATCCAAACTTTGGCACATATAAGTTAAATGATACACTTTGTAGAGATCAAAATTTTCAATTGATGCATCATTTACTATGAAGTGATATTAAAGCTATGTGCTGTGCTTAAATAAACATTTTAAGCCATGTAGGTTTGCTTAGGTATAAGAATTAAAAGCAAGCAATCCTACCATATGATTTACCTAGTATGCATGATTTTAAGCAAAAGTACATAACACATGTAATACTAGGCAAGAAAGGTAAACTAGATACAAGGTAAATAGATACGCATATCTAAAAACGAGAAATACAATAAAACTAGTTACCTTAGTCATGGGTGGGAAATTTGGGTCCAAAGTTTTCACTAACCCATTTGGCAATAACCTTGATCCAATATGATGTATCCCATGATATACATCCCAATTTTGCCAAGTCTCCAAATTTCCCGAAGACCTTCGGTCCACTCACTTCCCTTTCGGGATCCAAACCTTCTTGGTGCTTTTCATGGTTGAAATTATCTCCTTTGGCACCCAGATGCATTTGGCCCCCTTTCCTTTGTTGGCTTGCTTGTTGGCCTTGATTGCTATCACCTTTTCGTTCTTTTTCTTCTTGATCAAATATGGTGTAGCATCCTTTTTGTTCACCTTTTTGATGTAGGTGTTGGAGATTTTGCTTGATGGCTTTTGCTTGAGCTTTTGCCTTTGTTTATCCCCGGTCATCGCCTTGCATTGGAAAGACTTGTGGCCTTCCTTGTGGCATAGCCTACAAATCACAGTTTCTCCCTCTACAGGCTTGTTCACTCCCGCAATGGTGTTATCCTGTGGAGGTCGGATTTGTTTGGCTTTGCCTTTCTTGTCATACAAAGCCTTTCCAAGGCGAGCCACTTCTTGCTTTAATTGTTCATTTTCCTTTGCAACCTCATCCGTACATGTTTCTACAACAATATTCTCAACAACGGCTTGGTTGTAGGGGTTAGAATCATCAATTAAATCAAAGCAGGAAGTAGAAGCATCTTTCTTAATTATTTCAGGTATTTCATCTAAAGATGCTGCTGGGGTGCTACCAATGTTTTCTAGCTTAGTAGTTAGCTCATTATTGTGTATGCTAAGAATTTCCATTTTCTCTAGCAAATTTTCAATAGTTTCTTGGGAGCTAGCTAACTTAGCCTTAAGTTTTTCATTCCTTTTAATGAGGCTATCATCGGTAGCAGTGGATGGAGCACTAGATTCTAATAGCTCAATTTTAGTTGATAGCTCACTATTTAAGTTTGCAAAAGTTTCAAATTTTTCTAGCAAACCTTTGTAATCATTTTGAGAGCTAACCAACTTATTTTTCAAAGTTTTAAGTTGAGCTTTTTGCTTAGTGCAAACATCCTGGAAAAAATTAACGGCTTCCGCAAGTTCTTCTAGAGAGGCCTTTCCCTCACCTTCATCATCACTACTACTTTCATCACTAGAGGATGGAATGCTTTTGTTACCTCTTGCCATAAGGCATTTGTGTGATGACCGTGATGATCGTGACGAGGACCGGTGGCTGTGCGTCCTTGGAGGTTCATCTTCACTTGAAGAATCATCCCAAGTTCTAACACTTGTTAGCGCCTTGCCTTTGCTCCTCTCCTTTTTGGGCTTGGCCATATTTGGACAGTTGTCCCTGAAGTGGCCCTTCTCCCCACATGCGAAGCATCCTCTCTTCCTTTGCTTTTTCCTGTCAATGTTAAAGAGAAGATCCTCGAACTGCAGGGGCACACCCATTAGATTAATCTTGCGGATCATCCCCATTACCTTTTCGACGCGTCGGATTGTCTCTTCGTCCTCGGAGGATGATGTGCATGGTTGATTATCTTCATCATCATCACTTTCTTCTTCTTCCTCTTCTTCACTTGAGGAACTTGGAGTGGGAGCCTTCTTTTTGCCCTTCCTTTCATCACATGCAAAAGCATATGGTCTTGAGGAAGTTGGCTCCTCTCCCCGACTCATTTTTCGCGACATCTCGAAGGCCGCGATTTTCCCAATCACAATGGTCGGGGTCATGTTGCTCAAATCCTCCATGTTGTGAAGGATGGTGATGATACTCCCATATCTTTGTTGTGGTAGCAGGGAGATAATCTTCCTCACAATATCCGCATCACCTAGCTTATTAATGCCAATAGAATTGAGCTCATTGATAATTAGATTCAAACGAGAATACATGTCTCTAACAAGCTCATCATTTTTCATGGCAAAAGAATTATACTCATTTAAGACTAGGCAATGTTTCTGCTCACGGACATTTGATGTGCCGTCATGGAGCTCATGCAATTTTAGCCAAATCTCATTAGCAGTTTTCAAGGTAAATACTTGATTAAAAATATCCATGCTAAGAGATTCATACAAGCAATTTTTGGCTCTAGCATTTAAATGAATTTCTTTTTCCTCACTCGTGGTGGGTTTCTCGGGATTCTTGAGGGGTTTCATCCCGTCACGAGTGACTCTCCAAACACCTAGATCAACGGCCTCTAGGTAACAAGCCATTCTAGCACTATAATATGGGAAGTTAGTGCCGTCGAAGTGTGGTGGCCTATGGGTATCCATCCCTTCCTCTAAAAAGCGTCGGTTCTTTTAGCGGTGAAGCTAAAGCGTTTCAAATGAGCCAAACCGGGCTCTGATACCACTTGTAGGAAACGGGTGACGCCTAAGAGGGGGCGGTGAATTAGGACTTCTAAAACTTTTACTAAACTAGGCCACAATTAAATCCCTAGAGCAAAACCTATGCAAATAATCAAAACTAGAATGTGCAAACTAGGTTTTGTCTAAGTGTTGCTATCTCTACCGCAAAAGGCTAAGTTTCAATCTATGCTAAATAAGTATGACTACAAGATTGAAACTTAAATGCTTAATATAAATGGGGAATGTAAAGAGCTAAGTAGAGAAGCAAACTCTCGTGGATGACGCTGGTATTTTTACCGAGGTATTCGGAACCACGCAAGGTCCCGACTAATCCTCGTTGGTGCCCCTACGCAAAGGGAAGCCCACGCGAGGGCCAAGCACCACGGTCGAGTAACTCCGTAGAGAGCCGCGGGCCTTCTCCACGCGCAAGTGGTGCTCCACTTCCGGCTCCTCTCGGACGCTCCCCGCCGTCTCCACTATCGAGCTTCCGGCCAAAACGCCGCGGGCCTCGTTCCCTCCGGTACACGGTGGCGGCCGTGACACAAACGCGGTTGTCACGGTCTCGCAAGACTCTCGCCCCACTCGGTACAATTACAACGGCTCGCGCAAGAGCCGAGGGGTTGTGTGGTTTTTCTAAACTCACTCAACTAACTAGGATTCACCTAGAGCAAGCGCTAAAGCGGTCTAACTAACCTAAGCACTTCGCAAAGCACCTACGCTAATCACCGAGTGATTCTATTAAGCACTTGGGTGTTTGAGCTCTTGGAAATATGCACTATGTGTATTGGTATGTTGCTTGGGCTCTCACACTTGAGAATGGCCGGTTGGGGTGGTATTTATAGCCTCCACACCCCCAACTAGCCGTTGGACAGAAAGCAGCAGCTTTCTGTCGTCGGGTGCACCGGACAGTCCGGTGCACACCGGACACTGCACTGTAGCATGTTCGGTGCCGCCTCGTCAGCCGACCGTTGGCGCCTGTAGCAGTCGACCGTTGGATCCGACCGTTGGATTCGACCGTTGCCGTCTGCCCGTTGGCACACCGGACAGTCCGGTGCTACAGCCAGAGAGCGCCTGTCTGCGGCCTCTCTGCGCAGACTGTCTGGTTCCTCACCGGACAGTCCGGTGCACACCGGACACCAATGTCCGGTGCGCCACCAGGCGCTGGCTGACAGCCCTTTTCTTGGATTTCTTCGCTGTTTTCTTCGGGCTTCTTTGTTCTTGAGTATTGGACTCCTACGCATCTTTTTATGTCTTCTTTTGAGGTGTTGCATCCTCATTGCCTTGGTCCAATTCTCTTCGCATCCTGTGAACTACAAACACAAACACTAGAAGACTTATTAGTTCACGGATTGTGTTGTTCATCAAACACCAAAACTCAATTAGCCAAAAGGCCCGGGGTCCATTTTCCTTACAATAACCAAGGTAACACAATATAAATACGGAAGCTTAGGTATGATAGAGATACAAACTATCGTTAATGACTTTAGTATTTTTACCAAGATATCAAGAAAGGTGCAAGCTTCCTTCTAACCCTTATTAGAGCCCCAAATAAGGGAAGCCCACACGAGGGCCAAGCTCCTAGTCAGGTGACTTCGTAGATATCCTGCCTTATCCATGCACAAGTAATGCTCCAATTGTGGCCTCTCTAGGATGCTTCCTGTTATCTCTACTAAGTTTCTAGCCAAAATGCCACGTACCTCATTCTCTCCATTATACGGTGGTAGTCATACCACAAACATAGTTGGTGACTTGGTGTAACCTCACAAAACTTGTGTGCACAAGAACCAATGGGTAGAGGTGTCTATTACTAGCTTCTATCACTAGGACAAAACCTAAAGGAAGCACTATATGCAGATGTCTAGTTAAACGAAGCACTTGACAAAGCACCTATGCTAAATTGCTAATCACTTTGTGATTCTATGAGCATTTGGGTATATAAAGCTATTGTGTATGGGTCTCAACTCACTTGATATGTTTCCCGACTGCCATACATCTCAAATAGTCAGTTTAGATACTATTTATAGCCCAAAGAGTGAACTAGGCAATGCAACCAAAATAGGCCTAACTACGCACCATTGGACCATCCGTTGATAGCACCGTCAGACCATTAAGTACAATTGAATGCCTCACAATGGCTATTGTGTCAATACTATGTCAGCACTAGCCATTGTCGACCATAGAGTATGCCATATAGTTTGTTGCCTACCGTTGGGATAGTCTGATGCACCTTTCTCTTTTCTAGAACCTATATAACATCGTCGGACTCTGCTTGAGATGATCTAATGCCTATGAATAGTTGTGCCTTATGTCTTTGTGAGATAAATAGTTCACCCATAAGTTCGACCCCTAGCTGCTTCTAGTCTGATGTCTAGAGTGTAACGCTTCTGTTCACTATCAGATATGATTTGCAATGATTGTATAGTCCGATGCCTCCCTTAGGATGGTCCAACGCCTCGGTTCGATGCTATTAAACCCTTTTATGGTTCATTTCTTCATGATCTTCATGTTCAGTTTGGTTCTATATTATGTATTGGACTATTGTATATTGTTGTAGATCTTCAATGAATCTTCTAATGTTTTTGAGGTGTTGATCATTTTGATCATCACTTTGTTTTTATCCAAGTCCACATTGCGTCCATTGAATTATAACTAAATACACTAGCAAATAATATTAGTCCAAGTTATGTTATTATTAAATATCAAAACTCTATTACCAAATTTCGTTATACAACATCAATAGTTTATGAAACCTTCTAGATGGCTAGGCATCACACACCAAGCACCCTAGACTAATGGTGTGCTATAGAAAGTTTGTGAGACCTACACCTTTATCTTTGAAAGTAAAAGTACCAAGCTAATGGATGGAGCAAAGTTATTAGAAGAGATTTGTCTTAAGCTTTAGTTTTGGATAGGATTCATGGTTCAACATATTAACTTTAAATAAACAAATCAGTGCATGTTCACTTTGGTTTGATTGTGAATCCTCTTATTTGCATTGCAATGTGATTCTTGTGAGTTCCACTTTGTTTATGCTTACTTGTGTAGGGACCTCGTAATAGTAACTCCCTACACATCATCCAGGAGCCACAACTTAATTGCTTATCTTAGGCTCTATTTGGTTCTTGGCACATTTTAGAATATCATTATTAACCAAACAACTCTTGAATTTTGTATTAGATTTTGTGTCAAAATCTCACAATCTCTGCATGAGCTGGTACATGGATTTGTATTAGATTTCATGCAATATCTTACTTCTCAAAATATATGGGGAGCCAAACACCACTTTAGACAACTGGATTTCTTGTACTCAATTTCTTTACAAAACACTAGAGGGTATGATTTGGAAACCGGAACATAATTTTTGCAAATTCCACTATGAGTTTTGTAAAATTACATGAACACTAGTTCCAAATCACCTCTTCTCGATGGTTATTTCTAAGAGGACACCATAGAGCTCCCTGAACCACATGTAGGGGGCACTAGATGCCTCCAATAGTGCCTCCTAAAAGCTCCCCCTATGTACGGGGAGAAGAATCTTCTCTTATAAGGAACTATGCTTCATTTTTTTAATCATACAGTTTCTTACGATATCAATCCCGTTTAAGCCCAGTAACTTTATAATAATTTCTCTTATGGTAGTAAAATATTTAATAATTTATTTTTTTAAATGATAAATAAATGTTAAATAACTGAGTTATAGTGTATATGAGGAACTGTATAGGAGTAATGGTTGGAGACACCGCGTATATAGGGGAGAACCTTTTAAGTAGATGTAGTATAATATACTAGAAAGTACAGATAAGAGGAGTTGTATAAAAGTTCCAGTAGCCTTGCTCATGTCAACTCTTATTTCAAACTCAACTACGTAAATAGTCTAGTCTGTAATGCAAAATAGTGGAAATAGTATTTTGCACGACCATATGCATAATCTGTTGGCCAGTCTAGGAGAGGATTTTGCAGAGGCTTTGTTATTTGAGCTAATACGGATATCCTTGTGAAACTAAACATATTTGTTTTTTAAACAAAAAAGGGGCATAAAATTGAAGGTAAGAGAAACTGAAGGTACCCCGGCCCGTCCCTACTAGCTGACCTAAGCTCATTTACTTCTATTTCAAGTATGCTGGTGACAATGTTTGTTGGTCTATTTTCTACTGATTTCTTAGCTCCAACTTGGGTTTTCGAGTTGTATATATCAGTCTTCGTCAGGATCAACCTGGCAAACTTCACTTGTAAACTTGCTGTCGTCGTGCATGTGCTTAACATATTGCATGATGATTCCGTGACCCCATTCTAAATTGCATGTCATGCTCAACCATAGCTTACACTCTTGAGCAATTGTACTAAATAATTATTTACAACCGACATGCAAACGGCTTGCTGAGTGTGTTTTCTTGCCTCTCTACACCCTATATACATCTTTAATTGTGATGGTAACTGGTAAGTTCAATTGATGGTGAAGGTCTATGAACGGATAAAGAGGCCTAGGTCTAAATTAATTTAGGAATGTATATGCATCTTAACTATGAAAATTTAATAACGATGAATATAAGCTAAAAACATAAAAAAAGTCCTGACGATTTTTTATATATATGAAACGTCCCTTACAAGTTTTTGAATGATTAGTTCTTCTGATTTTCATGACGGTTCTTGGCTAACAGGAGCGATCAGTTCTGTATGTGTGACAGTGGTTGTTTACCGCACACTAACCATGCATGATTAGCACTAAACTATAGATCATAAAGATAATCAAGGCGTAGCTTTTAGAAATCAAATTGAAATAGCTTGTTCCTGTCTTTGCGAGAATATTTTAGACTGGAGTGAAGTGGACCAAGTTTGGCTTACTGTAATGCTAAGTCTCTGATACTGCAGGTACCACCCTAAACCGCTTCGAATGATTAATCAGTTAGCAAACTGTTAGCATTGAACATCATTTTGATCGCGATGTTTCTTCTCCATCCTAATCTCCCACTGAATTTCTCACATGTATCATGTATTCTCGATCTATTTGGTTACTGTTTATTTTCCGTAAGATATAGCCAAATTTCTACTTCCTACGTTCTAAATTCTATGTTATAGATACATAACAAACACTATAAATCTAGAAAAAGCCAAATTTTATAATTTATAATTTAAGGAGTATTAGACAAACCAGAGAAAACTTGCCAAATTAATTAATTTTGGAGTGAACCGGGCAATACGTATATCCCTGCTGGTTCCAGCTGCCATGGGTAATGGCATACAGTGTAATACAATTCTGGTTTCAACTTGTGGCTTAACAAGTATCAGGCGAGTGGCCTAACTTGGTTTACAAATATAGTTGTTGCTTATATTATTGCGTTATAGATAAATTTGCCATGCTGATCGAGATGTGAGAGAATATTCTTGCTAGATGCAACTTAAGAGAATTTTCAAAACGTTACTGGATAGTATATGTTTCTTAATCTTAACCAACGAAGAACATTCAAACTTATTGGATTATTGGTTATAATAAACCAAGTAATGCACTAAACTACTGTGCTTACGTCTGTGTACCAACTCAGGTGGCGTCAAGTTTGACTTTCACTTTAAAGGCAGCTCTCCGATCCTATCACATTTCTTATTTTAAACTTATAGTGTAAACAGTATTTTATATGGCCATATGCATGATCTGCCACACACAGGCTAAGTAAGTACTATACTTCTTATTTTAAATTTATAGTGTAATCAGTATTTTATATGGCCATATGCATGATCTGCCACACACAAGCTAAGTAAGTACTATACCATAAGGGAGAGTTGATCTAAATGCTAGAAACATATTCAGTCATTAATGAACTCATTGTGCACCGATGAGGCTTCACACTATACGACGGTTGATGTTTAGCCACCCTTATTAGGGACCAACGGTTGGTCGCTAAATGCGTTTTTAGCGACGGTCAGTCAGTCACTAAAAGTCTAGAAATTTAACAATTTATGGTTGGCCGCTATAGATGTTGTTGGGACTGTACAGCGACCATTCTAATGGGTCGCTAAAGGTTTTTAGCGACCAACAGTAGGTCGCTGAAGCCGCTTTTAATAACTAATCGTAGGTCGTTGTAAGTGAACCATCGTATAGTGTCACTTGGAACAAGATAACTTTCTAGCACATCTTTTACTTTGCAAAAAAAAATCATACAAATAAAGTTCATGCATATATATATCGTTTTTGAAGATGCCAGCTTGACACATTTTCCACAACATTGTATGCATGGTACGATTCGTAGCAACTAATACCGATTCTGTTTCATAAGTTAAGAGTACAGTAATCAACAAAACCAAGTACCTACTGAAGATCTGTCACCGAAAAGTAGCGCACATTTCGACAGGCTATCATGAGGAGATACACATTTGGTACACGTATAGATTGCGCAACTGCCCAGATGCGTATCTAGCTAAGTAGATTGGTTAAGTATTTTTGTAAGAATAAGCGTGGACCATTAGCTAGCTTGGTTACTTGCATGCATGTGAGGTCTCTCCTGGAAGGTACGCTCGTCCGTGTGTGTACGTTGGCATGTACATCTCCACGAAATTAAACAATAGTGTTATTCTCGATGATCCAAAGAAATCCAATTAACAACGTCCTTGTAGGGACCATACGTGTTTATATTATAATCCTGCGCGTCGCTATCGAATTTTCGTGCAAATCGGAAAATTGTTCCATTCCAAGCTCGATCTAGCTTGTTGCATTTTGGCACGATCTTAAACGTATATGAGTTGTTGAGTTGGAAACTTAGGCTGGGCTAAATTTTAGTTAGTGGACTAAAGTTTAGCTCCTACGCTATTTGGTTTTAGAGACTAAAAATATTCAGAACATATTAAATAAATCGTAAGAGGACTAAAATATCCCTTAGCATTCTTCCGTCATTATTGCGATTGAAATAAAGAGGGACAAAGATAGAATTAATATAGTTTAGTCCCTTTTAGTCACCCCTTAAGGGACTAGAGACTAAAAAAGTTAAGTCCCTTTTTTAGTCTCATCATTTAATAATTTAGTTACTAAATAAGACTAAAATATAGAGACTAATTGTCGGTGTTTCGGAACCCGGGGGGTCCCTGGACCGACGAGTAAATCGTTGCCGCGTGCCCCAGCCCAGATGGTTCGGCGCGAGGCGGAACGCGAAGGGGGGAGAAGAGCCGCCGGAGGGAGACAGACATGGGAGAGTGGAACCCGCGGCCTTCGTGTTAGCCCCGCGCCCAGGTCGAGTGTGCTTGCAGTAGGGGGTTACAAGCGTCCACGCGGGAGGGAGCGAGCGGCCTTGCGCGAGCGCCGTCCCGTCCTTCCCCGCGCGGCCAACCCTCTGTAAGAGGGTCCTGGTCCTTCCTTTTATAGGCGAAGGAGAGGATCCAGGTGTACAATGGGGAGTGTAGCAATGTGCTAACGTGTCTAGCGGTGGAGAGCTAGTGCCCTAAGTACATGCCATCGTGGCAGCCAGAGAGGTCTTGGCACCCAGATCGCATGGTGTCGTGGCCGTCGGAGGAGCGCTGGAGCCTGGCGGAAGGACAGCTATCGGGGCTGTCAAGTCCTTGCTGACGTCCTCTTGCTTCCGTAAGGGGGCTGAGAGCCGCCGTCGTCACAGGGCATGCGGGGCGCCATCATTACTTGTATAGTAGAGCGAGCTAGATGGGACGTCGGTCTTGTTCCCCGTAGCCTGAGTCAGCTTGGGGTAGGGTAATGATGGCGCTTCCTGTTGACGTGGTCGGTCCGTGCCCTAGGCTGGGCGAGGTGGAGGCTCCTCCGAGGTCGAGGTCGAGTCCGTCTTCCGAGGCCGAGGTCGAGTCCGAGCCCCCGGGTCGGGCGAGGCGGAAACCGTCGGCTGAGGCCAGGGCTGAGTCCGAGCCCTGGGGTCGGGCGAAGCGGAGTTCGTCATCTTCCGGGGCTAAGCCCGAGTCCGAGCCCTAGGGTCGGGCGAGGCGGAGTTCGTCGTCTTCCAAGGCTGAGCCCAAGTCCGAGCCCTAGGGTCGGGCGGAGCGGAGTTCGCCGTCTTCCGGGGCTGAGCCCGAGTCCGAGCCCTGGGTCGGGCGGAGCGGAGTTCGCCGTCTTCCGGGGCTGAGCCCGAGTCCGAGCCCTGGGGTCGGGCGGAGCGGAGTTCGCCGTCTTCCGGGGCTGAGCCCGAGTCCGAGCCCTGGGTCGGGCAAAGCGGAGTTCGTCGTCTTCCGGGGCTGAGCCCAAGTTCGAGCCCTGGGGTTAGGCGAGACGGAGTTTCCTATGACGCCTGATGCCAGGCTTGGCTGCTGTCAGCCTCACTCTGTCGAGTGGCTCAGCAGTCGGAGCGACGCAGGCGGCGCTGCCCTCTTGTCAGACTGGTCAGTGGAGCGGCGAAGTGACTGCGGTCACTTCGGCTCTGTCGACTGGAGGGCGTGCGTCACGATAAAGGTGTCAGGCCACCTTTGTAGTAAATGCCCCTGCGATTTGGTCGGTCGGTGTGGCGATTTGGCCAAGGTTGCTTCTTGGTGAAGACTGGGCCTCGGGCGAGCCGAAGGTGTGTCCGTTGCTGGAGGGGGGCCTCAGGCGAGACGTAGGTCCTCCGGGGTCGGCTGCCCTTGCCCGAGGTTGGGCTCGGGCGAGGCGTGATCGCGTCCCTCGAATGGACCGATCCTTGACTTAATCGCACCCATCAGGCCTTTGCAGCTTTGTGCTGATGGGGGTTACTAGCTGAGATTTAGGAGCCTTGAGGGTACCCCTAATTATGGTCCCCGACAGTAGCCCCCGAGCCTCGAAGGGAGTGTTAATACTCGCTTGGAGGCTTTTGCCGCACTTTTTTGCAAGGGGACCAGCCTTTTCTTGGTTGCATTTTGTTCCGGTGGGTGCGCGCGAGCGCACCCGCTGGGTGTAGCCCCCGAGGCCTCGGAGGAGTAGTCTTACTCCTTCGAGGTCTTAGTGCGTTTCGCAATACTTCGGCTGGTCTAGTTGTTCCCTCATGCGAGCTGGCCGTAGCCCGGGTGCACGGTCGGGTCCAAGTTTTCGGGCTGGTATGTTGACGCTGTCAACGGGTTGGCCTGAGCCGGGTTTGCGAGAGCAGCCCCCGAGCCTCTGCACAGGGCGAGAGGACGGTCAAGGACAGACTCGACTTTTTTACATACGCCCCTGCGTCGCCTTTCCGCAAGGAGGAGGGGGGAAAGCGCCATGTTGCCCTCGGAGGGCGCCGAACATGGTGTTTCCGGTGAGCTGCTGGCGGGTAAATCGAACGGACGCCCGTGCCCCATTTGCTAGGGGTCGGCTAGAGGCCCGGAGGCGCGCTCTAAAGGTACCTGCGGGTGATCTGCCGGACCCGGTCCCCTTTGACGGGGTCCGAGGGCTCGATGCCTCCCTCTGATGGGATTCCGTTACAAGATCGTTCCCGCTGGTCTCGGAAATGTCCTAGGGTACCTCGGGAGCATAGCCCGAGCCTTGGTTATGTATTGAACGTACCCAGGGTCATCCCTCGCTCTGTGTCTGAGGCGACTGTGAACCCTTCGAGGGCCAGCCTACGAACCCCTGATCAGTAGTGGGCGCGGAGCCCGAGTGGCCTGAGGCGGCCGTGGAACCCTTCCGAGGGGCCGGCCATCGAACCTCTGACTAGTAGTGGGCGCAGAACCCAATCGCTTTGAGGCGGCCGTTGAACCCCTCCAAGGGGCCAGCCTTCGAACCTCTGATCAGTAGGGAGGCTCGGGGCCTGCTTCCTTCACAGAGAAGGATCCTTTTCAGGGTATCCCCCTTTCCCAGTCCCTGTTGTAAGAGAGAGAAAGAGGAAAAAGAAAAGGATATGAAATCGAATGACGTGGCGTACCTTTCTCGACGCGGTCATTATGGTGAAGGCGAAGCGTCGCTTGCCTCTCCCGCCTGAGGCGCCACCTGTCCCGCCGCGGAGTTAATGCGACGGGGCGAGTGGTTCGCGAGGCGGTCGTTGCGCGTGTGCGAGCCGTTCGAGGAACGGTCGTTTCTCTTTGAGTCTTTGAATCCTGCGGCGGGTTCGGGTGACGCGTTGAACGGGTCTTGCCTTGGTCTTTATATACTCGGGGGAGGGCCTGGTGACGGTTCTTTGCTCTGCTTCTTGCCTTCTTCTTAGGTTTTCGCAACCTGAGAGATTTAGCCAGAGAGAAGGAAACTGCTCACCCAGTCCTTTCCGCCGCCACCCCTTCTGCTCGGTGATGGCCGACCGGGTGACCATTGTTTCGCCGCGCGACCCATGGCCCTTCTCCACAGTCACGGCGGGTGACCTGGAAGATCTTGTTGCTGAGGGTTTGCTTCGCCCTCTCTCTGATGAGAGGCAGCCGGAGTGGATTCCCCCTCCGAATGGAGCCGCCCCGTCCCCGCTGCCGGGGTACGTCGTGAGCTTCGTCTCCTTCCATGAGCGGGGATTCGGCGTGCCGGCAAGCCGCTTCATGCGGGCGATCCTTCATAACTACGGGGTGGAGTTGCACAACCTCAGCCCCAACTCCATCTCGCAAGCCGCCATCTTCGTAGCGGTGTGCGAAGGATACTTGGGGATCGACCCCCACTAGGACTTGTGGACTCATTTCTTCTCCGCGGAGCTTTTTGCTTCGCCGACGGGAGAGAGAAGGGTCCGCGCGGCAGTGCGGGCCGGCGGCTGCATCCTCCAGCTAAGGCAGTCGCGGGCGTCGCAGTACATTCCCGCCGTCCTTGCATCCTCAAATAAAGGGTGGCAGCGCCTGTGGTTCTATCTCCGGAATGACGACGGGAGGCTCCCGTCGTTTTCTCAGCGAGTGGTCACCGTCACCGCTGATGCTTGGCGCTACGGGACCCCGCACGACAGACAGAAAAATCTCGAGCCCCTTCTCAAGGCCCTGGAGGCGTTGCGGAAAGGAGGGCTCACCGCCGCGGGAGTGATTGCCGCCATTCACCGCCAGAGGGTGCTTCCCTTGGCGGAGCGACGGTTGCCGCTTTGGGAGATGATGCCAGAGGCCGACTTGGAGGGTTCGCGGATGTCCTCTGATCCCCTTCCCATCGACGTTCTCTATGGGCGAGTGGCCGCCGCGTTGGGAAAACCGGACGCCAGCGCCTTCTCCCAGCCCTTGATGCGCCCCGACTGCGGGTGTGTGTCCCTGGTGAGTGTCCGCTCCTTCTTTCTCCTTACGTCGGATCACCCTTGGTCCTTACAGTTGAGACTTTTCATCTGTCTCCAGGAGGTGGGGTGTCACAAGCCTTCCCGGCCACGGGTCTCGGAGGACGTGGTGGACCGAGCAGCGTGGCGGGTTGCCGCGGAGGAGAAGAAGAGGAAAATGGACGCGAAGAAGGCTCGGGCCCGCGAGCGGACGCGGGCCCGAGACGCCTTGGAAAAGCTCCGTCGCCGGCAGGAGAGGGACGGACTCCCGAAGGAGCCATCGCCGGAAACGCCAGACGACGACGACGATGATGAAGACGATGACGAGGATGACGACATGGCTGCCCGCCTTGGCCTCAGCCCGGGTTTGAGGCTAGGCCAGGAGTCGTCAAGCCAGCCCCCGAGCGGGCTAGCGCCGTCAGTTCCCGGGGTCGGGACGCCAAGGTCCCAGCCTGAAGAGCGGGGGCAGACCGAAGGGGTACCCGACCCCTCGGCTGGGGAAGTTGAGGTGACCCTAGGGAGTCAGGCCGAGGCGCCTGTTCCCCGAGAGCCGTCGCCCATGCCGGCAGCGCAGGAGAGCGACCCTCAGATCGCCGTGGCAGCGCCTGGGCAGTCCGTCTCCCGGGCATCCAAGGTGCCCAAGGCGAGGATGGTACCGAAGCTAGCGGCGAGGCGGACCTCGGCGGTATCTTCGGGGGTCGAGATCCGGGAGACCTCTCCTCAGGCACGGTTGATCATGGCCCGGAGCGGGTAAGTACCTTAGAACGTCTTTGTCCTGGCTCCTCATTTGTTCGTCCCGACCGTGACTTTCCTTTCCTCCTCAGCAAGCGAAGCCATGGCCTGATCGATCTAGCTCCTCGGAAAGCCCTTAAGACGGCGTCGGCTTCCGCAGCCGGTGCCGCACCGGGGCTCGCCGTTCAGCTGACCTTCTGGCAAGGCACCCCACAGTGGGGGGCTCAGGCGGCACCAGTCACCGTGGAGCGAGTTCCCGAGGCCGGCTCTTCTGTCGATGTGGCCGTCACGCTGGGGGAGGCAGCTGGCGCGGACGTGACCTCGGGCCCACCAGACATGCCGCCGGCACTGGCGCCAGCTGCTGCCGAAGCCGCTGCCGTCCCGGTCAGGGAGCGACCTGTCGCCGCCGATGCTGAGATGGCCGAGGCATCGGCGCTTGGTGCCTCGGAGGAGGGGGGCGTGGAACCGCGACTCGTCCCGCCGAGCGGCGGCCTTGTCCCTTCGCGGCAGAGCTTCGAGGGGCGGCGCCCGTTGCTCCGGTTCCGGACCCGTGAGGCTTCGGATCCCTTCTTCATTCTCGACGATGAGCGGGAGGAGCAGTCTTGGGACGAGCTCCGTGAGTGTGCCGAAGCAACGGTGGGGTCGCTCCGGTCATCCTTGGAGGTCTTCTGCAGGGATGTCCCCAAGATCCTCCAGGTAATGATTTCAAGCATACCTTTTTTGTGATCAAGGCGTCCTTTGTAACGCCCCGCTTCCTTCCCTCAGGATCTGACGGATCTGAGCGCCGCCAAGTCGTCGTTTATCCGTCATGAGGTCGATGTCTGGGGCTCGCTGCGATCCCTGAGGACCTCGCTCGCCGGGGCTACCGCGCGCCTCTCCCAGCAGGGCACTGAGGTGGCGGACCTTCAGTTGCTCTACGCCGATCTGAGAGCAGAGGCAGCAGCGGCACGCGCAGAGGTACAGCGACAGCAGTCGGAGTTCAACCAGGTCGTCGATGAGCGAGATCAATCTCGGGGCCAGGCTGCCGAGGCCGAAAGCCGGGCCGGAGCCCTTGCAGCAGACCTAGCCGTGGCCCAAGCCGCAGCCTCGGAGCAGCGTGCCCGAGCCGGAGGTATGTCCTGGCTGCTTTCGTCTTTCGTTTCAGCTTGTTTTCTCCACTTGTGTTTGAGGCCTTGCGCTCTGGCTGTTCGCAGAGCTCGAGTCTGCCCTTGATGAGTCTGTGGGGGATAGATATCCCCCGGGTCCACTAAAAGAGTAAAGGACCTCACGAAAGGCCCTAGGGCCCAATAAATCGTAAGGTCATTCTTTCGTGGGCCTGGGGAGACACAACCAGCAAAGCAGAACGACATGAGGCCGGATTGGTGCAAACCCGGACGGCCCACAGCGTCGAGCGAATGACCGCAACAGAGATCCGACTCTCCCGCGCTGGAGCCTCCATGCAACGAAGCCATGCGAGGATAAGTCGGCGAGGGTTACGTAGGGATAATCTCAGGAGGTTCACTATCTTTTAGCTACTTGTTGTTATCTTATCCACGTGTACTGCCCTACGGTCGAGTATATAAGGCCTAGGGGGCACCCCTTCAGAACGATCGACCCTTTACTTAGCCACCCGCGTCAACTCTCTGTATTCTCAATCCAGAGAGCTCTCTTGTAACCACATCCACCAAGCATACTCACCAGGACGTAGGGTGTTACGCATCTCTAAGCGGCCCGAACCTGTAAACCTTGTCCACTGTCCCTCGTGCGATCGGCACGAACCATTTTGCTACAGTTGTCGACACCGTCCTACTCCTAAAACACCTTGAGGGGCAACCCCGGGTGTGCGGTCGGACCCAGAACACCGACAGCTGGCGCGCCAGGTAGGGGGTGTGTCGACGATCCAAGCTAGCTCAATGGCCGTCACCTTCTACAGCAAGATCACCCTGCGTCTCGGATCCGTATTCTGCTTCTGAACAATCTCATCTGTAGCGGATAAAGAAGGAATTCTGCACCGTATCGCGGATCCACCGGAAAAGAAGTCTCCCCCAACGAACTCCAAAAATACCGGAGAAGCACAACCTCCAGCTTTCCGGAAGAAGATCGTCTCCGGAAAGTCGGGGGCCGAGGGCTCGCTGACCCGGAGAACTCCACTGCCTACCTCTCCGACAAAAGAGTGGACACAGATCGCAAGGAAGAAGGTAACCGGGGAGAAGCGAGTCGCTCTTTCCGTTCCCCATGCCTCAAAGGAGAACGGGAAGAAGGTCACCACGACAGCAGCACCATTCTACCCCGACGTCCTCTTCATCGGGAGAGTGGAGTCGCCTATCGTCTCCGACGACGAGCCGACCGTACCCGGGGAAGAACCGCCTCAACGAGAGTCCCGACGATGGAGGAACCGGCGCAGGAACGTTCGACGACATCATGCGGCCGGAGAGCGGAATCCGGAGCAGCCTGTCTCGCGAGACGAGGTCTCGGAGATAGGAGAAACTCCGGAAGAACGCGTCTTCAGAGAACGAAGGAACTCCCGATGACGTGATCGCCGACGAGCTCAGGAACAGGCTGAGCAAGATGCAAGGCAGCGCCGGGAGAATCCATTCTTCGGGCGCAACCTGAATCCCGACTTCGCCCGAGCTATGAACACACCGAGCGAAGTCGGAGGGGTATTGGCTCGGATAGCTGATGGACTCCCTCGAACTCCTGACGCCGAGGGCTACCGACGACTGTTCACCCAGGCGGCCAACCATCTTCTACCGCTTGCTCACCCGCCGAACGATCTACGACACGCCATCAACAGTCGCCGAGACGCGCGAAGCTCCATCAATGCTTCGCGCGAGCGGCGGCATGAGAATGAGATTCGCCGTTGGGAGGAGTACGACAGGGATCATGGCATCCCGACTCAGAGCCAAGCCACCGGAACTGAGTCGGCAACGGCCTCAACTGGCGGAACCACCCGGGGATGGTCGAGGAACCACAATCACAATTCCCCTCCCCGGGACAGACATCGTCCCCGACGATAGGAGGACACTTGCGGAGTGTCCGCTCTTACTCCGCGCCTTAGGGCCATCCAATGGCCTCCCAACTTCAAGGTATCCAATGTAGACAAATATGAACCTAAGCAGGATCCAGGGGGTTGGCTAGCCGTCTACACCACCGCTGCTCGAGCTGCCGGGGCGTCCGAGGACGTGATGACCGCGTACTTACCCATTGTCCTTGGGCAAGACGCGCTGCAATGGCTGCGACATCTACCCCGACACTGCATCGACGTCTGGGGCGACTTCAGTCGACGCTTCATCGCCAATTTCCAGTCCCTCTCCGACAAGCCGGCGCAACCGTGGGACCTCAAATCCATCAAGCGCCGGGGGGACAAGACTCTCCGGTCGTACCTCAAAAGGTTTCGGACCATGAGGAATCGTATCCCCGAGGTCACGGAGGCGGCCGTGATCGAGGACTTCTACAGAGGATCCAATGACTTGGCTTTCGTCCGAGCCATACTACAGAAGGCACCGACTACCTCCGAGGAGCTGTTCCGAGAAGCCGACCTCTACATCACCGCCGACGAGCGGGCCCAGGACCTCATCGGAGGAGCAAAGCCCGCACCGGCAGCACCACGACGCGACACGAACCAGCAACCCGACAAACGATGGGAGAAGAGGCCTCGTGAAGAAGTGCACGCCGCCGGACCACCTGCCTCTCGCGCCCGAGGAGGACCTCGTGGAGGCGAACGCACGTTGGATGACATCCTCTACTCCCAGTGCCTGTACCACAAGGACATGCGCCACACTCTTCGTAACTACCGAGACTTCAAGCATTCCGTCGGACACGGCCGACCCTTCCAACCTCTACCTCCTCCTCCGCCGAGGGGAGGACCAGATGAACCACGACAACCCCATCAGCAGGAGGAGGGAGGAGGAGGAGCTTTCCCACGCGTTGACAGGGAGGTCAACGTCATCTTCGGCGGACACGGATCACAGGAGAACAGAAGACAGCAAAAGCTCAACGATCGCCAGATACTGGTGGAGACCACCGGCCCTCCCGCCCCATACCGGTGGTCGGAGCACCCGATCACCTTCACTCGGGCAGATCAATGGCTCAACTTCGACCATCCGGGCAAATACCCTCTTCTCGTCGATCCGGTGATCCGAGAGAGCCGGGTGAAGAAGGTGTTAGTGGACGGGGGGAGCAGCATCAACGTCACCTTCCCCCGGACACTCCAAGGCTTGGGAGTTCACCTCAAAGAGCTCCACGAGTCGGACACTCCTTTCTTCGGCATCGTGCCGACAGAAGGAGAATACCCGCTGGGCCACATCTACATGCCAGTCACCTTCGGAACTCCGGAGAACTACAGAACCGAGTTCCTGAGGTTTGAAGTGGCGAACTTCGACTGCGGGTACAACGCCATCATCGGGAGGCCTGGATTGGCCAAGTTCATGGCCATTCCGCATTACACATACATGATACTGAAGATGCCAGGACCGCAAGGGATCATAACTGTGCGCGCCAACTTCCAAGGCGCCGCAGAGTGTTTCCGAGTGGCTATTCAAGCAGCCCTCACCGCCAAGCCATCGACGGTTCCCTCCACACTGGCGAACTCTAAGCCTGAGGAGGACCTCGCAGTACCGGCAAGCGAAGCTCAGACCGCGACCTCTATGCGGCCGACTGAAGAAACCAAGAGAATCAACCTGGGGTTCGCTGATGAGCGCAAGACGGCTATCATCAGCTCCAGCTTGGATGACAAATAGAAAAGCGCGCTCGTCCGGTTTCTGCAAGATAACCGAGATGTATTCGCATGGCAACCTGCGGATATGCCGGGAGTCCCAAGAGAACTGGCCAAGCACAAACTGAAGGTCTATCCCCAGGCAAGGCCGATTCGGCAAAAACTATGTTGTTTCACGCCTGACAAGAGAGAGGCCATTCGCACCGAGTTAGCTCGCTTGGTCGCGGCTGGATTCATTAGAGAAGTGTTACATCCCGAGTGGTTAGCCAACCCTGTTCTTGTACTCAAAAAGAATAAAGTGGATTGGCGCATGTGTGTTGATTATACTGATCTCAACAAACACTGTCCGAAGGATCCTTTTAGGCTCCCAAGGATAGATCAGGTGGTGGACTCCACCGCTGGATGTTCTATGCTGTCTTTCCTGGATTGCTATTCTGGATACCATCAGATTAGTCTGGCAAAGGAAGATGAAGAAAAAACGGCATTCATTACTCCGTTTGGTGCTTTCTGTTATACCTCCATGCCGTTTGGCCTCAAAAACGCTGGAGCAACTTACCAGAGAGCCATTCAAACATGCTTAGCCGATCACTGAGGCAAGCGTGTGGAGGCCAACGTGGATGATGTGGTAATCAAAACACAGGACTCAAAAAACTTCATCGAAGACTTACAACTGGTTTTCAACAGTCTGAGGCGGTATAGATGGAAGCTTAATCCCGAGAAATGTGTTTTTGGGGTACCAGCAGGAAAGTTGCTCGGGTTTATCGTCAGCCACCGGGGAATTGAGGCTAATCCAGATAAGATTGAAGCTATCATGAAGATGGAAGCACCTCGATCGCAAAAGAAGGTTCAGCGACTTACTGGATGTATGGCAGCTCTGAGCAGATTCATATCCAGGCTAGGAGAAAAAGGTTTGCCATTTTACAAGTTACTCAAGAAGGTGGATAAGTTTCAATGGACTTCAGAAGCACAAGAAGCTCTAGATGCTCTGAAAAAATTCTTGACAACACCACCAGTACTGAAACCACCCCTGCGAGCTACGTCAACTCAACCAGCTGAAGCTTTGCTACTGTATATCTCTTGCACGACTCATGTGGTAAGCGCCGCGTTGGTAGTCGAGCGAGTAGAAGAAGGACATGCCTATCCAGTACAACATCCTGTTTACTTCATTAGTGAAGTCCTAGGCCCCTCAAAGAAGAAGTACCCTCAAGTTCAGAAGCTATTATACGCAGTACTTCTAACTGCCCGCAAGCTGCGTCACTACTTTGACGACCACAAAGTCATAGTAGTTACAAGTTTTCCAATAGGGGATATTCTTCACAACAAGGAAGCCATTGGTCGAATAGCCAAGTGGGCTTGTGAGCTGGGATCTCATGACATCGAGTTCCGACCTTGCACTGCCATCAAAACTCAAGCACTGGTTGATTTCGTATCAGAGTGGACCGAACAACAAGTACTAGACAACCCGAAGACTGCAGAAGTATGGCGAATGTATTTTGATGGCTCACTGAAGCTGCAGGGAGCAGGAGCAGGGATTCTCTTCACTGCACCTGGAGGCGAACACCTCAAGTACGCCCTCCAGTTGCTATTCCCGGCCTCCAACAATGCAGCCGAGTATGAAGCTTTGATCCATGGATTGAACATTGCCATATCATTAGGCGTCAAAAGATTAATGGTATACGGAGACTCTCTAGTAGTCATCAGCCAGATAAATAAGGAGTGGGATTGCTCAAGCGATTCAATGGGAAAATACTGCACTGCCGTCCGAAAGCTGGAAGATAAATTCGAGGGTCTAGAATTTCATCATGTAGAAAGAGATCGGAACACAGCAGCCGATGTACTGTCCAAGCTAGGGTCCAGTCGAACTCAGGTCCCACCCGGAGTTTTCGTGCAAGAAATTCTGCAGCCGAGTATCTCAATGGATCAAACAGAAGAGTGCAACATCATAGATCAACCCGAGTCAGACCCTGATGACTGGAGAAGGCCGATCATTAGGTATATAAAGAATGAAGAAGAACCAGACGACAAGAATTCTGAACTTGTGAAGTTGGATCCTAAGTCGGCGACGACTTAAGGCGGTGCAACATGCTCACGCTTACTTAACTCAGGGTGACCACTATGCCCTACTAACGGAGCAATCGACTTAAGTCGGCGACGACTTAAGGCGGTGCAACATGCTCACGCTTACTTAACTCAGGGTGACCACTATGTCCTACTAACGGAACAATCGACTTAAGTCGGCGACGACTTAAGGCGGTGCAACATGCTCACGCTTACTTAACTCAGGGTGACCACTATGCCCTGCTAACGGAGCAATCGACTTAAGTCGGCGACGACTTAAGGCGGTGCAACATGCTCACGCTTACTTAACTCAGGGTGACCACTATGCCCTGCTAACGGAGCAATCGACTTAAGTCGGCAACAATTTAAGGCAGTGCAACATGCTCACGCCTACTTAACTTGGGGTGACCACTATGCCCTACTAATAGAGCCATCGGCTAAAAGTCAGTGGCGATTTAAGCCGATGCAACGTGCCTTTACAATTCAGGGGATGACTTCCATATCCCACAAACGAATTTCATAATCATCATGCGTCATTTCATTACTATAAATTTACGAACTGATGAATTCTGATACAGTAAGAAAGTCATTATATCATTCGAGTGCTGAACTAATGTCCTCTGACAAATACTCAGATTATGCTAACCGCGCACTCAAAGCACGCAAAAGTTTTTCTTTATTTTGCAAAGTCTTTCTCAGGAGCGACCGACGAAGAAGGGCGACTCGAGGAATCAGGAGCAGCATTCACATCAGCTCTTATGTCTTCAGGAACAACCACGCCGGGTCTCCTCATCAATATTCGTCCTGCCCGAATAGCCTTATCCATGGCTCTGTCGCGCTGGGCCTTGAGAGTAACAGAAGTTTCTTCAGCGACTTTAGCAGCCAGTCGAGCAGTCTCTAACTCCTGGGCAATAGATTTTTTGGAAGCTCGGAGTTCTTTGATAGTAGCATCCTTTACTGATATCAACTGCTTGAGCCGGGTTACCTCATCCATGGATTCCTGCAGCTTACAACGTTGGAGGTCTAATTCTTCCATGGTGAAGCGATGACTTCTCTCCAAGATAGTCAGCGAATTGCTAGAATCACGATACAACCTGTCAAGATTGTCACGAGAAGCAGCAAGGATACGCTTTTCCTCCTGCGAGCAAAAGTCAGCTCCTTCAAAAACCAAGCAAGTAATAGGAGCACAGCAAGGCAAGGCACAGTTTTGTATATTACCTTTTCAGAATCAAGCTGAGCATGAAGGGAAGAATTCAGGGCATTGGCATCATCCAAGGCAGCAGAGACTTGACCCAGTTCAATTTGGCCCTGAGAGTACTTCTCCTCAAAGCCAGTGCACCGCTGAGCCAATTCAGCCAGATCTCGGGAGTGTTTTTCCTCAAGAATTGAAATTTGCCGAGTCACTCCTAACGAGAGATAATCAAACAAAATGGGGTCAGAAGGTAAGGCAGTCCACAGCGAAGGCAGAGAGAAGCAAAAAAGCACTAACCAGCGTTGGTTGCCTCCAATTCAGAGACGCGACGTTGAAGTGACACTGGATTCCAACATGCAAGAGATGAAGCTACCTCTGGGGTGGAAGCGCCCTGAAGCCTCAGCTGGCTAGCCATTCCATCCACCAAAGCCTGATGAGGAAAATAGACGAGTGTGACGACAGTAGTTTAGGCAATGTAAAAGTCAAGTTAAAATACATCATAGTACCTGGAGGTTGGAGAAGAACGAAGGGATCCCCAGATCAGGAGAGATCAGTTGATAAGCAGATGTAAGGCCACCACCCGGAGCAGTTTGCAACGAATCAGCAGAGATCAACTCAGCACCTTCAACAGAGCCCAACACTCGGTCAGCAGAGGCGTTGCCCTCTAAAGCGACTCCCTGATCCAAATTCTGGGCTACCACCATACAGCCAGAGTGTGGAGGAGATCCCGCGTGAACGTCCATGGAGGTACAGGAAGGAGACCCTACTCGGGCACCCTCGGGGGCTGGGTCATAGTTGGCACTGCCCATTTGAGCCGGATCATCCCCGGCAGCACCCTCGGGGGCTGGGCAGTGGCTTACACTCTCCACCCGAGCTAAGTCATCCCCGGCGACACCCTCGGGGGCTGGGCATGTGACAGCACCACTCTTGAGGTCCAAGCTCTCTGCAGTAACCACTTCTAAGGTTGATGGGCCCTCATCTACCTCCATAGGACCAGGACAATTCAAGTCAGTCTCCCGGCCCTCAAGATCGCGCTCTAAGGTCGACGAGGCACGGGATGACCTCAACCCAGCATCGGGCACGTCAGCACAAGCCTCCATTACACCATCATCCACTGGCTCCGATAACAAGTCCTCTGGGACCATATCCTCAAGAGTTTGATCAAAGTTGGCCAGAGACAGTTCTTGTAGACCAATGAGGGCAGACAAAGCAGGAGAGGGAACTCCACTACTCTCACCACTGGCGATGAACTGCCGACTGTTCTTTCGAGTCAAAGGAACCTCATTCTCTTCCCCCTCGTCATCCACACCGACAACACAAGCAGCACCCCCATTAGGATCAGCAACAGGTGGAGCACCCACATTGGGATCAGTAGCAGTTTGGGTACACCCATTGGGGTCAGCGTCAGTAAGTCCAGTCGCAGGCACTTCTTCAGCAGCGGGAACTGAGGTACCAGCGTCCTCATCAAAACTGGATACTCGCCGGAGGCATCTTCTTTTCTTCTTTTGCTCATTAGCAGAAGGCTCAGGCTGATTGGTTCGGCTAGGGCGCCTCGGGCGAGTACTGACAGGTTTCTGAACATCCAAAGTTGTATCAACCTCTGGGAGGGGCACCACTGCCAATGTACCAGCAGGAGCAGCGTCGGAAGAATCCTCAGCTAGCAGATCAAGCATGGCATTTATATCTGCATCACTAGGGTTCAGGGGCACCTCGAAATGGACTTGCCGTTCGTCATCAGGAATCTCCCCAAGCAAAGCAACCAAAGCACTGATTTCTTCAGCAGAGGGTCGCACTCTAAGGCCCAAATTGCCATCAGTCACAGGTGGATTTGACACGAAAAGGGTGAAGGCTTTGGGGGGAGGCAAGTTCCAGGCCGAGTATGCCACTGGAGCACCAACATTGGACACCTTGCCCCTGAGAATCATTTCAAGTCGGCTCACCAAGTCTGCAGAAGGGATTCTCCTGTTGGTAACCCGAGTTGAGTCGGCTAGCCCTCGATACAGATAAGCTGGGTAGGCCCTATCTTTCAGTGGCTGAATGTTCTTGAAAACAAAGTCAGTGACCACAGCTTCAGCAGTTAGACCTCTCTCTTTCAGCAGTCCAACTTCAGCTAGCAACACACCCGCCTCAGCTACCTCCTCATCTGTGGGAGACTCGGTCCAGCTTGGGGTGCGAACATCTGGCTGTCTTCCCGACCGGGAGGGGAGAGAATTTCCATAATTATCAACTATGAACCACTCTAGACGCCACCTCTTAATACTGTCTTTAAGGGGAATATCAAGATACTCAGTCTTCCGCCCGCGGCGCATCTCCAAACTGGCACCTCCGACCAACTGATGTTGTCCCCCGGCCATCCCAGGGCGACAATGATACAGGTATTTCCATAAGCCGAAATGCGGCAGCACACCAAGAAAGGCTTCGCATAAGTGAACGAAGATGGAGATTTGCAGAATTGAGTTAGGGTTCAGATGGGTCAGGTTAATGTGGTAGAAATCAAGGAGACCGCGGAAAAAGGGAGAGATGGGAAGGCCAAGGCCGCGGAGAAGAAAAGGGGCGTAAACTACGGACTCGTGGGTATCCTCTGTCGGGACAGTAGTCCCGTGGCAAATCCGCCAAGAACAGAGTTCCCGCGGAGGAAGAACCCCGATGGACACGTGGTGGAGGAGTTCAGCTTCGGAAATGATGGACATGTGGTTACCTGCAAAAGGCAACTGGCTGTTGGGATCGATTGGAGGAATCACCACAGTAGACGAGCTCGCGTTTTTCCTCTTGGGCGCCATCTCAATTCTACCAGCGAGCAAAGTGGAGGCGAGCGGCAGAGAGGATTCGGAAGCAGGAATGCAAGAACTAGGGCACGGAAAGCAAAGACGGCTAAAAGCGCAGCTCTTATGGGATATTCTCGAGCCAGATACCGTTTCAAAAAGTGCCCAGTCATCACCCGGCGGTTATTTCGAAAACCAGCGTGCCACGTGGTCACCCGGTAGTTATCCCCAGAACACCGATGCGCCACCTCATCACTCGGCCACCATACTCAAAGTGGCTCGGGCAGCCTGCCGTCACTCGGCGTTGCTTCTAAAACGCTGATTTCGTATTCAGTTGCTCGGCATTACTTCTAAAATGCCGACGTCGACCTCCAGTCACTCGGCGTTGCCTCTAAAACGCTGATTTCGTATTCAGTTGCTCGACATTACTTCTAAAATGCCAACGTCGACCTCTAGTCACTTGGCGTTGCCTCTAAAACGCTAATTTTGTATTCAGTCGCTCGACATTACTTCAAAAATGACAACGTCAACCTCCAGTCATTCGGCGTTGCCTCTAAAAACGCTGCTTTCATGTTCAGTTGCTTGGCATTACTTCTAAAATGCCGATGCCGACCTCCAGTCACTCGATGTTACTTCTAAAATGTTGATATCATATTCAGTCACTCGGCGTTGCCTCTAAAACGCTGATACAATGATCAGTTGCTCGGCGTTGCTTCTAAAAACGCTGACACAATCTTCAGTTACTCGGCAGTTACTTCTACAAGCGCCGACACCACCTACAAAGTTACTCAGCAACCATTTCAGAAAACATCAGTTCAATGCCCGAGTATTTCACTTACTCTTTCAAAGGAATTAGACTCACAAGTAAGCAGGACAGTCATCAAAAGAGAAGCCAAACGTCATTCTTTCATTCAAAGGGAAGTTAATAAACTTACAAATCAACTCTTCGCGAGTTGATACTCCCCTGCTATTACTACATTACATTACTACTACTACACTACGCTATACTACTCTACATTACTACTACATTATTCTAACTATACTATACTATACTAATATCTAAGAAGACCAGTGGCATCTAGCCACTGGCCCTGCCCCTGCCGCCGCCGCCGCCCTTGGTGCTGCCCTTGCTGCTGCCGCCTTTGGTGCTGCCCCTGCTGCCGCCGCCGTCACCGTCCCTGCCGCCATTGCCGCTGCCGCTGCCGTCGCCGTCGCCACCGTCGTCGTCGTCGCTGTCGTCGTCGTCCTCGTCCTCGCCGCCGCCGTCCGAGTCCTCCTCATCCGAGGAGTACTCCGACTCATCCGAGCCCTCGAGCCCGGAGCGCTCGACGGCCCGGATGTATGTCCAGACTTCCGCGGCTATCCTCTGGGAGTCATTCGAGTCATCGAACGACGCCGGGGGAGAGACGGGAGCCGGAGATCCCTCGGACTCGGAGGAGAACCCCTCCTCCGAGTATTCCGAGTCACCGAAATCCTCCGATGGAGGAGTCGGTTCACACTTGCGCTTGTTACTCTTGCCCATGGCGGAAGCAGACGGGAGAGAAGAGAAGGAAGCAGTAAAGAACAGCGAGGAGATGTGAAAAAACCAGAAAGGCAACGGCGTTATTTATAAAGGGAGAAGGCAACCGCTCACCTCCAACCGCGGTCACTGAACAGTCGCAAAGCATTCAATAAGCACTTCCACCCGTCTGAAGACACGTCAGGCGGCTGACGCCGTTTCATGCAACTCTACACCCATTGGGACTCCAGTCAACAGCGCAAAGGATATGATTACACTCGCCGTCACATCACATTACTACTCAGAAGCAGCCGGCTAAAACACTCAGCGTACCAAGACGTCCCTTGCCCACACCCATTGGGGGGGACGCCCAGGAATTATCAGTATATTTTTCAAAATGGTCACATCTGTGCAGGGCGCGCAGTGAATGCCTCAAGACAAAAATGAGATATCAGTGAGAGTTAGAGGGAAGCCAAATATAGCCAGTGGAGTACAAAATAAGGTTGACAGAAACGACTTGAAGACTAGACAGAGAACGTCCATCAAATGTCCAATCAGTCACAGAGCAAATAAATTGCACTACTTAGCAAGATATGGATGGATTGCGAACTCGGCTGCAAAAGACAAAATACATGCTGACCTCTGAAGCATAATATTGATGACATAGTGCGGATGACATCATGCCAATTTTTTACAAGCAGAAAGGATAATCTTCAGCAAAAGGACACAAAAGGAAGACCTTCGAGTGGATTATCCTCAAAAATCCACTTGAAGGTCGGGGGCTACACCCATTGGGTGCACCTCTGGTGCACCCCATGGATTATCATTCCAAGCCAAGATAGTGCCGATTTCTAAAGCGTGGGACAAGATTAAAAAAGCCAACCCTCAACCAAAATGAAGGAACACAAATGGAAATAATCTCTACTGAAGACCTTCGAGTAGATTATTTTCTAAAATCTACTCGAAGCTCGGGGGCTACACCCATTGGGTGCACCTCCGGTGCACCCAATGAAGTTCAGAATCCTACAAATTGGAATGCCGACCTCTAAGGCACAGACACGAAACTAGGCTTTGGTCAACGAGTGATCAAAGCAGGAGAAGACAACAGGAAGCCATCTTTCTTCAAATCACCTGCGAGCTGAACCTGGGATCTTCGGGTTGATTACCTCTAAATTAACCCAAAGATCGGGGGCTTGTGGGGGATAGATATCCCCCGGGTCCACTAAAAGAGTAAAGGACCTCACGAAAGGCCCAAGGGCCCAATAAATCGTAAGGTCATTCTTTCGTGGGCCTGGGGAGAAACAACCAGCAAAGCAGAACGACATGAGGCCGGATTGGTGCAAACCCGGACGGCCCACAGCGTCGAGCGAATGACCGCAACAGAGATCCGACTCTCCCGCGCTGGAGCCTCCATGCAACGAAGCCATGCGAGGATAAGTCGGCGAGGGTTACGTAGGGATAATCTTAGGAGGTTCACTATCTTTTAGCTACTTGTTGTTATCTTATCCACGTGTACTGCCCTACGGTCGAGTATATAAGGCCTAGGGGGCACCCCTTCAGAACGATCGACCCATTACTTAGCCACCCACGTCAACTCTCTGTATTCTCAATCCAGAGAGCTCTCTTGTAACCACATCCACCAAGCATACTCACCAGGACGTAGGGTGTTACGCATCTCTAAGCGGCCCGAACCTGTAAACCTTGTCCACTGTCCCTCGTGCGATCGGCACGAACCATTTTGATACAGTTGTCGACACCGTCCTACTCCTAAAACACCTTGAGGGGCAACCCCGGGTGTGCGGTCGGACCCAAAACACCGACAGAGTCCACCAGGGCGCTTGCCCAGGCGGCCGAGCAGAGGGAGGCCGATCACGCGGCCATGTCCGAGGCCATCTCGGACTTCTGCCAGGTCCTTGGCTTCGGCGACGTCCCCTCAGGAAGCTCCCCTCAGAGTCACCTGCAGGCCTTGGGTGACCACGTGCGCGACAGACTCCGCGAGGCACTACACCACGGCGTCAGGCGGGCCTTCGCCGTGCTTGCTTCCCACTACGTCGTTGATCTGGAGCGGGTCAGCGAGGGGTATTGCCTCCCTGATGAAGATGAAGCCGCCCTGGCTGAAGTCCAGAGACTCGACGCAGTCGCCGCGGGCCCGAGCGCGGTGCTGGCGACCACCTTCGAGGCAGAGATCCTCCCGCCTGCGCTGTCGTCCGAAGCTGGGGTGGACTTTGCCGAAGGCGTGGATGAAGCCGAAGGCGCGGCTCCTTCCCCGGGCGACGCCTAACTCTGCCGGAGCAGTTCCCTTTGAATGCACTTGTGTCTTTTGCGGCCGCTGAGGCCCGAACACTTTTATTATCGTAGTATAAAGTCGTGGCTCTTTCTCTTTCATTTTGCGTGTCTGGCCCCGTTCGTCAGTAGCAGGGTGGCTTGCCCAAGTAGGAGTCATTTTTCGTGGTAGGTGACGAGTGAGGTGTCCGTAACCCAGGGGTGTAGGAGTCCCTCGGCTCAGTCAGCCTTGCCACTTACATGCACCCGTGTTCGCTTCTTGGGGTCCTGCTACCGACATAGCCGGGGGAACACGGAAGCCTTTTTGATTGAAAATTTTGACGCAGAGGGGGTTCCCCCCTTCTAGCCCCCGAGGGAGGGTCGGGCTTTGCCGAGGCAAGGCTGACCCTTCCTTGACGACCAGACTTCGTGTGTGAACGGGGATGTCGGTGAGGAACGCCACCGCCTGTTCGGACCTGATGCTGTTTAGGGGTCGGACCTCGATCCACTTGGAGAATTTTGTCGATGGCGACCAGCAGGTGCGTGTAGCCCCCGGGTGCCTTCTGCAAGGGGCCGACGAGGTCCAGACCCCACACAGCAAACGGCCAGGTGATGGGTATGGTCTGTAGAGCCTGAGCGGGCAGGTGGGTCTGCCTTGCGTAGAACTGACACCCTTCGCAGGTGCGGACAATTCTAGTGGCGTCGGCCACCGCCGTCGGCCAGTGGAAACATTGTCGGAAGGTGTTTCCAACAAGGGTTCGGGGTGCTGCGTGATGGTCGCAAGCCCCCGAGTGTATCTCTAGTAAGAGCTCCTGACCTTCGACGATGGAAATGCGTCGCTGGAGGATGCCCGAGGGGCTGCGGTGGTAGAGCTCCTTCCCATCTCCCAGCAAGACGAAAGACTTGGCGCGCCGCGCCAAGCGCTGAGCTTTGGCTTGGTCGAGGGGTAGCTCTCCCCGGTGGAGATATTGCAGGTACGGGGTCTGCCAGTTTTGGTTAGGCGTGACCTCGCTTTGCTCCCCCTCGACGCACAGTGCCTCACCCTCGGGGGCCGAGGGTACCTTGGACTGAGCCGAGGGTACCTCGGACTGAGCCGAGGGTACCTCGGACTGAGCCGAGGGTGCCTCGGGCTGGGCCGAGGCCTTCTCGGGCTCGGGCGCGTCGTCGGTCTTGACGGAGGGTTGATGCAGGTCTCGGGAGAATACGTCCGGGGGAACCGTTGTCCGCCCCGAGGCTATTTTAGCCAGCTCGTCCGTAGTCTCGTTGTAGCGTCGGGCGATGTGGTTGAGCTCGAGCCCGTAGAACTTGTCTTCCAGGCGCCGAACCTCATCACAGTAGGCTTCCATCTTCGGGTCGCGGCAGTGGGAGTTCTTCATGACTTGGTCGATGACGAGCTGCGAGTCACCGCGAGCGTCGAGGCGTCGGACCCCTAGCTCGATGGCGATTCGCAACCCATTTACCAGAGCCTCGTACTCAGCCACGTTGTTAGACGCCGGGAAGTGGAGGCGTAGCACGTAGCGTAGGTGCTTCCCGAGGGGCGAGATGAAGAGCAGGCCCGCGTCGGCCCCCGACTTCATCAGCGACCCGTCGAAAAACATGGTCCAGAGCTCCGGTTGGATCGGAGCTGTCGGGAGCTGGGTGTCGACCCATTCAGCCACGAAGTCCGCCTAGACCTGGGACTTGATGGCCTTCCGGGGGGCGAACGAGATCGTCTCACCCATGATCTCCATCGCCCACTTTGCAATTCTACCCGAGGCCTCTCGGGACTGGATGATCTCCCCCAGGGGGAAGGATGACACCACAGTCACCGGATGAGACTCGAAGTAGTGTCGCAACTTCCGCCACGTCAGGATCACTGCGTACAACAGCTTCTGAATTTGTGGGTAGCGGATCTTGGTCTCGAACAGTACCTCACTGATGAAGTAGACTGGCCTCTGGACGGGCAATGCATGCCCCTCTTCTCGTCTCTCAACCACAATCGCGGCGCTAACCACCTGAGTGGTCGCGGCGACGTAGATCAAGAGGTCTTCTCCGGCAGCGGGGGGCACCAAGATGGGCGCATTCGTGAGGAGCGCCTTCAGGTTCCCGAGGGCTTCCTCGGCCTCAGGGGTCCAAGCGAAGCACTCGGCCTTCCTTAAGAGGCGGTACAGAGGCAGGACTCTTTCGCCGAGGCGCGAGATGAAACAACTCAGAGCCACGAGGCATCCCATGACCCTCTATACGCCTTTCAAGTCCTTGGTGGGCCCCATGCTGGTGATGGCTGCGATCTTCTCCGGGTTGGCTTTGATGCCCCGCTCGGAGACGATGAACCCCAAGAGCATGCCTCGGGGGACCCCAAAGACACACTTTTCGGGATTGAGCTTCACGCCTTTTGCCTTGAGACATCGGAATGTCACTTCAAGGTCGGAAAGGAGGTCGGAGGCCTTCCTCGTCTTGACTACGATGTCATCGACGTAGGCCTCGACCGTTCGGCCGATGTGTTCGCCGAACACATGGTTCATGCATCGCTGGTACGTTGCACCCGCATTCCTCAAACCAAACGGCATGGTAACATAGCAGTACATGCCGAGAGGTGTGATGAAAGAAGTCGCGAGCTGGTCGGACTCTTTCATCCTGATCTGGTGATACCCTGAGTAGGCATCGTGGAAAGACAGGGTTTCGCACCCAGCAGTGGAGTCCACGATTTGATCGATGCGAGGCAGAGGGTAGGGAACTTTTGGACATGCTTTGTTTAGACTAGTGTAGTCTACACACATCCGCCATTTCCCCCCTTTCTTTCTCACAAGCACAGGGTTGGCAAGCCATTCGGGATGGAATAACTCTTTGATGAACCCTGCCGCCATTAACTTGTGGATCTCCTCGCCTATGGCTCTGTGCTTTTCCTCGTTGAATCGGCGCAGAGGCTGCTTCACGGGTCGGGCTCCAGCTCGGATATCCAGCGAGTGCTCGGCGACTTCCCTCGGTTTGCCGGGCATGTCCGAGGGACTCCACGCGAAAACGTCGGCGTTTGCGCGGAGAAAGTCGACGAGCACTGCTTCCTATTTGGGGTCGAGCTCGGAGCCGATCCGGATCTGCTTGGAGGTGTCGTTGCAGGGGTCGAGAGGGATGGACTTGACCGTCTCCGCTGGCTCGAAGTTGCCGGCGTGGCGCTTCACGTCTGGCGCCTCCCTAGAGAGGTTCTCCAGGTCGGCGATGAGGGCCTCAAACTCGGCGAGGGCCTCGGCGTACTCCACGCACTACACGTCGCATTCGTACGCGTGTCGGTACGTGGGCCCGACGGTCATGACCCCGTTGGGGCCCGACATCTTGAGCTTGAGGTAGGTGTAGTTGGGGACGGCCATGAACTTGGCGTAGCATGGCCTCCCCAGCACTGCGTGGTAGGTTCCTCGAAACCCGACCACTTCGAACGTGAGGGTCTCCCTTCGAAAGTTGGAGGGCGTTCCGAAGCAGACGGGTAGATCGAGTTGTCCGAGGGGTTGGACGCGCTTCCCGGGGATGATCCCGTGGAAAGGCGCAGCGCCCGTCCGGACCGAGGATAGATCGATCCGCAGGAGCCCGAGGGTCTCGGCGTAGATGATGTTGAGGCTGCTGCCTCCTTCCATGAGGACCTTGGTGAGCCTGACGTTGCCGATGATGGGGTCGACAACGAGCGGGTATTTCCCCGGGCTCGACACATGGTCGGGATGGTCGGCCGGTTGAAGGTGATGGGCTTGTCGGACCAGTCTAGGTAGACTGGCGCCGCCACCTTTACCGAGCAGACTTCCCGACGCTCTTGCTTGCTGTGCCGAGCCGAGGCGTTTGCCACTTGCCCGCCGTAGATCATGAAGCAGTCACGGACCTCGGGGAACTCTCCCGCCTTGTGATCCTCCTTCTTCGCGTCGTCGAGGGCCTTGCCACCCTCCGCGGGTGGCCCGGCCTTATGAAAGTGTCGTCGAAGCATGGCACACTCCTCAAGGGTGTGCTTGACGGCCCCCTGATGATAGGGACACGACTCCTTGAGCATCTTCTCGAAGAGGTTGGCACCTCCAGGAGGTTTCCGAGGGTTCTTGTACTCGGCGGCGGCGGCAAGGTCCGCGTCGGTGGCGTCGCGTTTCGCTTGCGACTTCTTCTTTCCCTTCTTCTTGGTGCCGCGCTGAGTTGACGCCTCGAGAACATCTTCCGGTGGGCGGCCCTGGGGCTGCTTGTCCTTCCAGAAGATGGCCTCAACCGCCTCCTAGCCAGAGGCGAACTTGGTGGCGATGTCCATCAGCTCGCTCGCTCTGGTGGGGGTCTCGCGACCCAGCTTGCTCACCAGGTCGCGGCAGGTGGTGCCGGCGAGGAACGCGCCGATGACATCCGAATCGGTGACATTGGGCAGCTCGGTGCGCTGCTTCGAGAATCGCCGGATGTAGTCCCGGAGAGACTCTCTCGGATGCTGGCGGCAGCTTCGGAGATCCCAGGAGTTCTCAGGGCGCACGTACATGCCTTGGAAATTGCCGGCGAAGGCTTGGACCAGGTCGTCCCAGTTGGAGATCTGCCCTAGAGGCAGGTGCTCCAGCCAGGCTTGAGCGGTGTCGGAGAGGAACAGGGGGAGGTTGCGGATGATGAGATTATCGTCGTCCGTTCCACCCAGTTGGCAGGCCAGCCGGTAGTCTACGAGCCACAGTTCCGGTCTCGTCTCCCCCGAGTACTTTGTGATAGTAGTCGGGGTTCGGAACCGGGTCGGGAACGGTGCCCGTCGTATGGCGCGGCTGAAAGCCTGCGGACCGGGTGGTTCGGGCGAAGGATTCCGATCCTCCCCGCTGTCGTAGCGTCCCCCATGCCTAGGGTGGTAGCCTCGGCGTACCCTCTCGTTGAGGTGGGCCCGACGGCTGTGGTGATGGTGCTCGTTGCCGAGGCGACCCGGGGCCGTAGGCGCTGTGTTGCGCGTGCGCTCGGTGTGAACCGAGGCTTCCCGCACGAATCGAGAAGTCGCGGCGCGATGTTCCGAGGGGTACCCATGCCTTCGGGAGGCGGAGCTTTCAGCCCGTCGGACCGCGGCGTCCTCCAGGAGATTCTTGAGCTCTCCTTGGATACGCCACCCCTCGGTGGTTGATGGCTCTGGTATCGCGCGGAGAAGTATTGCCACTATAGCCAGGTTCTGGCCGACTCCACTGGAGTCCGTTGGCGGCCTTACCCTGACGTCATCGGTGATGCGGTGCTGGATGCCCTGGGGGAGATGACGTGCTTCTCCGGCCGGAGGTTGGCCTACCCATTCCTGCCCGATGTCCCGGCGGATCGGCACAAGCGTTCCTGCTCCCTCGTCGAGCCTGGCCTGCATCTCGCGGATTTGCTCGAGCTGTGGGTCAGGACCCCCCGCCGGGACGGGGACCACAGCTAGCTCCCGAAGGATGTCAACGCGAGGCACGGGCCTAGGGGGATCACCGTTCTCCGGCATACCAAGATGGTTGCCTTCGCCGGGACCCCCTAGATCGACGTGGAAACATTCGTGACTTGGGCCGCAGTCCTCGTCGTCGAGGCTGCGGCTACCGTCGGAACAGTCGGAAAGGCAGTAGTCGCATGCGATCATGAAACCCCGCACGACACTGGGATTACCAAGTCCGGAGAAATCCCAACAGAGGTCGGGCTCGCCATCTTCCTCGGACCCCGAGGGCCCGTAGGACGAGACGGCTGTCAACCGGTCCCAGGGTGACCACACACGATACCCCAGAGGGTTTGGACTCGCCTCTATGGGAGTGTCCACCGAAGCGGAGTTGCTTGGCGGGTTGAGGCCGAATCCAAAAAGCGTGAGATGGGAATCGGTCGGTACCTTTTGGTCGACGGGCGGTGACGAAGTCACGTCAGGGACTGACTGCACCGTCGTCTCAGGTACGAGGGTGACGCCCAGCAAGTCCTTCGCGAGCGTGCTGGCATCGTCCGTTTGCTTGAGATTGGCGTGTTGCGGGGAGTTGGCACTCGTCTTCATCTCAGACGCGAGGCCGTCGCCTGACGCGCTCTCCGTGGGGGCACCGGCGCCGTCGACTCGCTCGACAGCCAACGAGGTGCCGCCTCCCGCTTGGACTTGGTTGCCCCGCCTCCTCCTCCGTCAGCGGGGGAGGGGACAGGACAAGCCCGAATGTCGCCCTTCCACCACGCGGGGAAGGCGTCGTCGATTTCCCCGCCGGCGGGCGGATTGTCGACCGCCATTGTCACTGTCGCGCAGCGGGGGAAGGAGTATCATGTCGCAGCTGCCGTCGAGGGACATGAACTCAAGACTCCCGAAACGGAGCACCGTCCCGGGTTGGAGAGGTTGCTGGAGACTGCCCATCTGGAGCTTGACGGGGAGCTGTTCGTCAACACGCAGCAGGCCCCTACCTGGCGCGCCAACTGTCGGTGTTTTGGAACCCGGGGGGTCCCTGGACCGACGAGTAAATCGTCGCCGCGTGCCCCAGCCTAGATGGGTCGGCGCAAGGCGGAACGCGAAGGGGGGAGAAGAGCAGCCAGAGGGAGACAGGCGTGGGAGAGTGGAACCCGCAGCCTTCGTGTTAGCCCCGCGCCCAGGTCGGGTGCGCTTGCAGTAGGGGGTTAT
The DNA here is from genome assembly GCA_029449295.1 of Zea luxurians. Lineage (NCBI taxonomy): Eukaryota > Viridiplantae > Streptophyta > Magnoliopsida > Poales > Poaceae > Zea > Zea luxurians. The sequence goes on from JAOPSE010000913.1 coordinate 209,792, forward strand.
AAGCGTCCACGCGGGAGGGAGCGAGCGGCCTTGCGCGAGCGCCGTCCCGTCCTTCCCCGCGCGGCCAACCCTCTGTAAGAGGGCCCTGGTCCTTCCTTTTATAGGCGAAGGAGAGGATCCAGGTGTACAATAGGGAGTGTAGCAATGTGCTAACGTGTCTAGCGGTGGAGAGCTAGTGCCCTAAGTACATGCCATCGTGGCAGCCGGAGAGGTCTTGGCACCCAGTTCGCATGGTGTCGTGGCCGTCGGAGGAGCGCTGGAGCCTGGCGGAAGGACAGCTGTCGGGGCTGTCAAGTCCTTGCTGACGTCCTCTTGCTTCCATAAGGGGGCTGAGAGCCGCCGTCGTCACAGGGCATGCGGGGTGCCATCATTAGTTGTATAGTAGAGCGAGCCAGATGGGACGCCGGTCTTGTTCCCCGTAGCCTGAGTCAGCTTGGGGTAGGGTAATGATGGCGCTTCTTATTGACGTGGTCGGTCCGTGCCCTAGGCTGGGCGAGGTGGAGGCTCCTCCGAGGTCGAGGTCGAGTCTGTCTTCCGAGGCCGAGGTCGAGTCCAAGCCCCAGGTCGGGCGAGGGGAAAACCGTTGGTTGAGGCCAGGGCAGAGTCCGAGCCCTGGGGTCGGGCGAAGCGGAGTTCGTCATCTTCCGGGGCTGAGCCCGAGTCCGAGCGCTAGGGTCGGGCGAGGTGGAGTTCGTCGTCTTACGGGGCTGAGCCCGAGTCCGAGCCATGGGGTCGGGCGGAGCGGAGTTCGCCGTCTTCCGGGGCTGAGCCCGAGTCCAAGCCCTGGGTCGGGCGGAGCGGAGTTCGCCGTCTTCCGGGGCTGAGCCCGAGTCCGAGCCCTGGGGTCGGGCGGAGCGGAGTTCGCCGTCTTTCGAGGCTGAGCCCAAGTCCGAGCCCTGGGTCGGGCGGAGCGGAGTTCGCCGTCTTCCGGGGCTGAGCCCAAGTTTGAGCCCTGGGTCGGGCGGAGCGGAGTTCGCCGTCTTCCGGGGCTGAGCCCGAGTCCGAGCCCTGGGGTCGGGCGAGGCGGAGTTTCCTATGATGCCTGAGGCCGGGCTTGGCTGCTATCAGCCTCACTCTGTCGAGTGGCTCAGCAGTCGGAGCGGCGCAGGCGGCGCTGCCCTCTTGTCAGACTGGTCAGTGGAGCGGCGAAGTGACTGCGGTCACTTCGGCTCTGTCGACTGGAGGGCGTGCGTCAGGATAAAGGTGTCAGGCCACCTTTGCATTAAATGCCCCTGCGATTTGGTCGGTCGGTGTGGCGATTTGGCGAAGGTTGCTTCTTGGTGAAGACTGGGCCTAGGGCGAGCCGAAGGTGTGTCCGTTGCTGGAGGGGGGCCTCAGGCGAGACGTAGGTCCTCCGGGGTCGGCTGCCCTTGCCCGAGGTTGGGCTCGGGCGAGGCGTGATCGCGTCCCTCGAATGGACCGATCCTTGACTTAATCGCACCCATCAGGCCTTTGCAGCTTTGTGCTGATGGGGGTTACCAGCTGAGATTTAGGAGCCTTGAGAGTACCCCTAATTATAGTCCCCGACACTAATCTTCGATCTCTCAAACCAAACGAGGACTTAGAGCACGCTAGCTTCAAGATCATACGCTCTCTCTGTCCTACAAAGAAAAATGCTTGATCTGTTATTAATGGCCCTTGGAAGAAGAAAAGACCTAACTAAACTAAAGTTTTAATACTAAAAAACACATGCAACTTTGTACTCGGCTACTTTTTTTGTTTGAAATTATCTTTTCAGTTTCAAAATTCATGTTTCAATATTAATAATTTCGAAATAAGTGTTTTAGAATTTTAGATTACATTAGATGGTTAAATGACATATATCAAAGTTTTAGTGCTCACAGTGATCTAAAACTTTCTAGTTTATTTTTCATTTAAATTTATTTAAGATCTCAAACATATAATACTTTATTCACTAAAGTAATATAAAATAAATATATCATCTACTTCTTATAAGTGACTCTAAGATGAATAATGATGAAATAACATGTTAGTATACACAACAGTATTTACTTCCATTTTCGACGGCCACTATTATTTTTGGCGGCCTGCCCATGGCCATCGAAAATAGATACTAATTTTCAGTTAGTATGTGGTATATTGTTACAGATGTGATATTTGTGGTCTATGGATTGTGATATTTGTGATGGATTTATGATTTTTGTGACGAATTGTTATATATATATATATATATATATATATATATATATATATATATATACTGTATTTATATATTACACCTGGGTGCATTCAATATAGAGAATGCACCCAGGCCGAACCTATGTGCCAGGTCCGAGCCAACCGTCCCACCCAGGCCGGTTTCGTCCCTCCCGCACGCTCCGGACAGAACCTTTTCATTTTCGCGCCTTTTCCCGCCCCCGCGCCCTCTTTCTCCGTGAACGGCTCCTCCGCGAACGGCTCAACCTCTTCACATAAGTTGCAATCACACCAGACTTGCTGTTGCAATTATACCAGACCAGCAGTTGCAATCATTGTTTTGTTTAACAGATTTTTGGACATAGTTATATAGAAGTTGCAATCACACCAGATTAGCAGTTGCAATTACACCAGGCAGCAGTTGCAATCATTGTTTTGTTTAACAGATTTTTGGACATAGTTATATAGGAGTTGCAATCACACCAGACCAGCCGTTGCAATTACACCAGACAGCAGTTGCAATCATTGTTTGTTTAACAGATTTTTGGACATAGTTATATAAAAGTTGCAATCACACCAGACCAGAAGTTGCAATTATAACAGACCAGCAGTTGCAATCTTGTTTGTTTAATAGATTTTTGGACATAGTTATATAGAAGTTGCAATCACACCAGACCCACAGTTGCAATTACACCAGACCAGCAGTTGCAATCTTGTTTGTTTAATAGATTTTTGGACATAGTTATATAGAAGTTGCAATCACACCAGACCCACAGTTGCAATTACATCAGACCAGCAGTTGCAATCTTGTTTATTTAATAGATTTTTGGACATAGTTATATAGAAGTTGCAATCACACCAGACCAGCAGTTGCAATTACATCAGACCAGCAGTTGCAATCATATTTTTTAACAAAATTTCTCAGAGTTATTCAAATGCGGGGGACAGAGACACGCTGACAGAGAGGCGCGCGGCGACGCGGGGACAGGGAGACGCGCGGCGGCGCGAGAACAGGGAGGCGCTCGGCGGCGCGAGGACAGGGAGGCGCTCGGCGGCGGTGGGATTTAGGGGAGGAGCATCGAGGAGGCGGCGGCGGCGCGGGGAAAGGGTTGCGCGCGGCGGCGGGGGGCTAGGAGGCGCGCGAAAACGCCTGGGTGCATTCAATATAGAGAATGCACCCAGGTGCATTTTAGCAGCGCCGTGTATATATATATATATATATATATATATATATATATATATATATATTGCTGTTAATTGATGTAATATATATCTATGATGGATTTGTTGAAATTGCTATTAATTTTACCTTCTTATATTTTTTCTCTAAAAATACTTATTTTCGGTAGCCAAGGTAACGGCCGTAGAAAATTAGCTATATCATCGGCATGTCTTTGGCCAAGGATTTTCGGTTAAATTTTTTTACGGATAGAAACCGTTGAAAATAAGTCATATGCCACTAAAAATAAACTACTTTTGATAATATAGACTTTATTTTTCGGCGGTCTTTGATCACCCAAAATTGTTTTTCTTATACGTGCTAGCGTGATCCCTAGCGCACCCACGTCAGCGCGTGCGTGTATTTTTTTTTAAAAAAAATTGACCTGTGGCACGCGACCACGTGTAGGTTGGATGGTAGATTGGTAGGTTGCACTTTTTTCTGTTTTTTTGTCCGGTTTACAAATTCTGCGCAAAAAAAAAAACTAATTTTGTTTACATCAACAGTTTGTGTTCGCATAAACCTTCTGCTTCTGCCAGTGTTACACATGCAGTTCCTAGATGATGTTAGTGGGACATCACCATTTCTGTTCGCCTTTGCTTCCACAGTTTTAACAACAAAATGTCGCTTGACGTCATAGCTAGGAAAGAAAAACCAAGGATTCAAGACATAAAAAAGTTACTTAATCCCCCCCCCCCCCAAATGTCGCTTGACGTCATAGCTAGGAAAGAAAAACCAAGGATTCAAGACATAAAAAAGTTACTTAATACATGTCATTATATATATCGCTATTTTAGAGATATATCATTGGTATCCTAATACTGTAAATGTGTCATTACAATTTTATCAGTCTCTAAAATATACCACTACTTACCCGGTTAACACCCCCCCCAAAAAAAACTACTCACATCTCTTTCCTCCCTTTCAATGGGTATCTATGACCTGGTACCCAATGAATATTTACTCCATTATAACGTGTATACATACTAAATATCATACCTATAGATTCTTTATTGAGCAAAAATATTCATCCAATGGGTATGCACGTATCGGAATGTTCCGCCTTCATACATACACATTAACCCATGGATATAAAGAGTCTGTTTGGTTCATCTTTTTTTTTTCTGACGAGCTTTTATGAGAACTTGAATGTGGGAAGAATTTGGTTGTAGGAAGGATCTGAGTATTATGAGGATTACATATGGAGGAAGATGAAGAGCTCGATAAGGTTTAGAATCTAGGAAGTGACGGACTCCTTTTATTGCGGCGACTCGGCCGATTCTTTGTCCACCTTGATTTTGGACGATTTTGACAAAAGCGATTCTCACAAAAACTAGCTAAAAAGCTAGACGTTTGGCATCCCGTGATAGCTTTTGGTAGCCAGAGTATGAAAATAAGCTGAACCAAACACTCACAAAATACCCTATACTAACACATGGATGATTGGATGATACTATAATTTTTGTAATGGTATCCCAAATGGATATACTTGACATTTGGATTGATGGATGTAGTAAAGATATATTTAGATTGATGATAGTATTAGGACTTGGCTCAAAATATTTCGTTTCTGTAATGTGTCATTTGATAAATGTTCAATCGTCCCAGGTATGGGTGACTTCTATTCACATGAGTATGGGTACGAGGGAAAATTTATACCCACCAATGTATATGAGTGATTCGACGTGATTATTTTTTATCGCGGGTATTAGTATGACATAGCAATATCTGATGAGAATTTACCCATTGACATAGCAATATCTGGTAAGAATTTACCCATTGATAAATGCTCAATCATCCCAGGAATGGGTGACTTCTATTCACATGAGTATGCGTATGAGGGAAAATTTATACCCACCAATGTATATGAGTGATCCGACGTGATTATTTTTTATCGCGGGTATGAGTATGACATAGCAATATCTGGTGAGAATTTACCCATTGACATCTCTACTTGTGCTCATCCGTCATTACAACATCCCGGATAGGGATGGCAACCAGGAATAGCTTCCCATCCCCGCCCTCATGATGAAAAAAATTCCCCTCAAAGATCCCCACAAACATTTGCAGCAGACATTTCTTCCCCATCCTTGTTCCCACGGGGATAAATCTCAGATAGGGAACCTCGTCCCCGCTTAAATTATAATTAGGGCCTACGTATTTTGTTATTAATGAAAAACATTTTCACTTATACATATTGTTATATATAAGAAATCATTATGTGTACATCAAAATGAACATATTTGTATAATGAGTGATATTTAGATAAGGTAATTATTTATTTTTATCATTAACTAGTACAAGAAAACATTGTCATGTGCAAGTTTAACGGGTCCCCATCGCTGTCGCTGTTTACTTGTCAGGGGAAGAATTTTCCCCATTTTCATCCCCGTGGGGGAAGAAACTTTCCCATCCCCATCCCCTAGTGGAGGAATCCTCGCAGGGAATCGGGGATCGGGGCCCCATTGTGAAAGGGAAATGTCATTAAACCATTTTCTCTAATTAATTTTGGTGCTTGATGACCATCACAACCTTATGGTTGAACTAGTTTTCCTAGTCCTTGATTCACAGGTTCATATGTTCAGCAGTTCAGATTCTAAGTTAGAATTAGCTCAACGACAATCAAAAAGGGGTAAAACATGGAATAGATGAACTATGTAGTTCTATGCTATGAAAAAGTTCTAATCACCACTAGGAACATATTGGATATACTTATAGAGGTCGGAGAGCTCAGATTTAGAAAGTCACTCTTTTGGAGCTAGTTTGAGCTAAAACAGGGATATGAGTAAGAGAGAGTGTAATGCTCAAGATCCATGATTTAGACTAGTTGAATTGGCTCAATATATGTTTATCTAAGTCTTAAGAACATCCTTAAGATCAGCCAAAATCATTTGAAGAAGATTTGATCAAGTTAACAAAAACTGGTATGCTAGTTGGCGCACCGGACCAATTTGGTGGTACACTAGACTGTCTTAGCGGGGAAGCCGAGAATTGGCCTTTTCTCGGTTGGTGCTCTAGACCGGTCCAGTGGCCATCTGGACCGGTTACGTAGAGAGGGTATAAAATTGCACTTTGAAGGCTAGTGCATCGATGGCACACCGGTGGTGCACCGGACCACCCGACAAGATTCCAACAGTCAACTCTTCAAACGACTATATGACGTGGAAAGGTCTAGAGGTCACCAGACCATCCTATTCATGGTCGGGTGACCCTGACAAGTTAGAATGGCTACCTGCTGCTGTAGTTGTCAGAAGGTCCGGTGGTGCACTAGACAAGCACTTTAGGTGGTCCGGTGCACACGCAGAAACAACTTTTCAGGTCATTTTAATCTAACGGCTATATGTGTGGTTGGGGGCTATAAATAGCCCTAACCAGCACATTGAAGATACAATAACTACTCCGATAAACTATACATCAAGAGCAATAACTCCTATGCTTCCAAATCCTCACAAGCAAGCAACCAATCGATTTGAGTTTGAGAGAATTAGTGACTTGTGAATTTGAGTGTTGCGAGTTCATGTGATCTTAATTTGATTTTTCATTCTCACTCTCATCCTCATTTCTCATTGTTTTAAAGTGAAGCAAGAGACTATGTTCTTTGTGTAAAGGTCCTTGCAGGACTTGGTGTCTCCGAGAAGAGAAAGAAAACTCAACCACTTTCTGTAACCATTTGAGAAAGGGAAAGGGTTGAAAGAGACATGCTCTTAGTGGACTCCTCAACGGGGACATACGTTCTTTGGAGCGAAACCTCAAGAAACAAATCGCCCGTGTTCATTGCGTCGATCTTTAGTTTGTGATTTGGTTCTTCCTCTCCCCTCTCTCTTGCTCTCTTACTTGTGGTTGATTTCATATCAATTTGAGTTGGTTCACAAAGTAATTTCGCAATCGATTGAGCAGCTCTAGCAAGAAAAACACCTCTCCTCACTCCGATTGACTTTATACTCGTTCTAATGCTAACCTTGGGTTGAAGTTTGTGTTCAAGTTTATAAATTTCAGGTTTCACCTATTCACAACCTCTAGGTGACTTTCACATTGCCATGTGTAATCCCTGACCACGACCGCAGACAACTCATCTCCAAGCGAGAAGTGAAACAATTATTCTTCAAGTGGAGCCTACCAAATTCATTTTTTGATGAACACATAACAATTCATTACTTTGAGCTACAATAAAATATGGGGCAATTGTGCCAGATCCCTATTTTAGGGTGTAACTACAAATTTATCCCTATTTTTTAGACTTTGTGTGTTTGTCCCTTTTTTCAAAACAAACAGTTGTATGTCCTTACTCCGTTAGTTGTGTTTAACGATGTTAAGTCTTGATAAAAAAACAAGGGATAATTGAGCCAGTGCCACTATTTTAGAGTGTAATTGTAGTTTTTCCCTATTTTTTAGACTTTACATGTTTTTATGACAATTCAAGAAAAGGGCAATTGCACGAGTGCCCCTGTTTTAGGGTGTAACTGCAGATTTGTCCCTACTTTTTAGACTTTATGTGTTATCCCAGTTTTTTCAAACCAAACTGTTGTATGCCCCTACTCTGTTAGTTGTACTTAATAATGTTAAGTCTAAAAACAAGGGATAATTGCCCCAGTGCCCTTATTTTAGAGTGTAATTGTAATTTTGCTCTATTTTTAGACTTTACATGTTTTTATGACAATTCAAATTGTTTCCACAATATTTCAAACTATTTCGACAATAATTTCAATTATTTTCCAAAAATTTACATTATTTTAAAATAAATATATTTTGACAAAATATTTGTCAACAATTTATATAATTTGCCCCCGACAACAATTTGAATAGTTTGTCAAAATATTTTTTAGTTTTTGAAAATAATTCAACTCCCAATAAGAGGGGTAGAAGGATGTTCACAAGAAATATAGCTTGTTGCAAGCTTATGTAAAAATGAAAAGAGTAACTGCTAATCAACATCCACCTGTTTCATTAGGAACTACATGTATGTGCACAAACAAAAAAGGTTTCCATTTTTAGTGCTACATTTAGTATTTATTTCCTTACATACAAACATAGTTTACATGGATTTATGTAAAAGCACACACCCTCGTTTTGCCAGACAGTGAACGCTCTACAATGTTGATACACGCAGCTTCGCTGCCCATCACCATCTCATCATTTACTCCTTCCCGCAACATAGAACCATCACATCAAGTACATATGCAGCGAGATCACTTTAATTACCTTCTAAAAAAATTCAACAACACTATTATTACCTAGTTTTCCTATCCTTCACTACCATCACAACACTCATTGCACCCAATGTCTGGTTCTTGACGTGAGAGAACATTAACAAGCTCGTCTAATACCTCTACTCCATGTCTTATCCTGCTTTGGACATACTAGCATCGCGAACAACCTTCATTATTTTTGTTAGCTGATTTTCTGTCTATATGATCTAGTAACTGCATCTCTTCCCTTATAACTTTTATCAATCCTTTCGAACGGCACATCATGTTGAGCTGAGAAAGTGTACCTCTGCATTATATACTTTTTAGGTATCTTTTCTACTTGAAGACGAATGAAGGCCCTTATCAATTGCACACAAAGTAGAACTGCATTCACCATGATGTTTTTAAACATTGCACGACATGTATGAACTTATCGAATCATAATTATACACCCACGAAACTACAAACGTAACACAATCTATAAAAGCAACATACAGGTGTGTTCCCAATGTTTACACTCGCATGTGTACACCCAAGCATCCATGTCTATGATAACTTTGAATTAGTGTTGCCCCCACACAATTTGTTTGATCTTTTAGTGTGTTGTACAACCCAACAATTATCACCACCTTCTGGATCTGTAGCAATCCTATATGTAGTGGCTATCTCATTCTTTCGTCAAATCTATTCATAACAGCCCTAGTGTAGGTCCTTGCAACCCTGATCTCAAACCTATATAATGCGCCTGTTGTTCTTGGTCCCTACATGGTATTGAAATAAACAATGACGTACAACCAACAAATGTCTCTAATTACGCAACTAAGTCACATACCTTGCCAATTAAGGCCTCTTTTGATTCTTTCATCTTCCTGTTGTGCAACATCTTCATCATTTGTTTAGCAAACTCATGCAGAGGTGTGTTCGCATCTGCATACGATTTCTTCACCAATTTGTTCATGCTCTCAGTATGCTGCGTAGATACCATCACTCCACAAAAATCAGTTTAAAAAATGTTGAAATCCATTCTTTTCTAATTTCATAACACTTTTTGAGCGTAACATCTTAATGTAGTTTATATTCATCTAGCATCATGGCCCATGCAGCTTCGAACTCACAGGGAGTTGAAGGATGATGCATTATAGATTGGAATTTAGTCTTAAAGTCATGCTCAGCAAACCTTGCATATAATTCGTTCAGAAAAGGCATAAATCTATTCTGCACATGCCATAGACACAATCTGTGTATGATGTTTGGAAAGACTTGACGTAGCGCAACTGGCATTGCAGGATCTTGATCTATAATAAAATAACATAACAACATTTTAGTCCCCACCATATTACACGAACACCAAACAATTTCATAATATTCAATTATAATCAAAATGAGAACTAAAATCACGTCTTTAACAGATACCTGTCAGCATAACACGTGGTCCATCACATCCCATGCATGTTTTGAACGCATTAAAAGCCCACTCAAATGTATCCAAGGTCTCATCACCCAACAACACAAACCCAAACACAGTACACTGCAGATGGTTGTTAGCCCCAACAAACATTCGCAGAGGTTTATCATATATATTTGTTTTATGGGTCGTATCAAATGTGACGACATCCCCAAAATCCACAAACTCCCCTTGCATACTTGCATGCGACCAGAAAATACTAACTATCTTCCCATCTTTATATAGTTGAAAGTCACAAAAGAATTGTGGATTTTGTTTCTTGTACATCGTAAAGAACGATAGAAGTTTAGATATGTCATCAGTGCAGTTTTGTCGTCTTCTAGCTGCCTGCCTACACATTTTTACAAATAAAACATTACCAACTCCAAATCAACAAAACCCGATACCACACATATTAATATATTTGTTGGTTACATATAAACAAACAAAACATAATACTTACATATTTTTCAAATCTTGTGTAGTGATGGAACGTTTTCAGACCCATCATGCATGTTCGAAATAAAATCAACAATGCAGTGTTGCGGGACCCTACTATCATGCATTACACCAAGAAACTCCACAAACTCAGGATTCTGACTCTTGTTAAAATGCAGGTGTTGTTTCTCTGTTTCTTCTATAATGAATTCATGATTATGCTCTAGGTTCACCAATACAATCTGTATAGATATCACTTTCTTCTTTCATCAGCATAGATCTTTCTTAGTTTTATTCCAGCCTTGCACTATGTTCGTGCGGTGAACTTATTCCACATCCTAGGCATCTCAATCGTCCTAGTTGTACATTTTCCTTCACGTGAACAATTCAACCACTTAGATTAGGTCTTCTCTCGGTATTTCTTCAACAGAAACCCAACTTAAAATGCATATCTATTATAAAAATTATAAGCATCATCAACATCTTTGAACGTCATCCCTATCGTAGGAACTATTGTCAGATCTATGGTTGTTGGCTGCAATGTCGAAACATCGTATCAAAATTATGTACACCTACCATCGCATCCAAAAAACTTAAGATATTCACACAGGAGATAGCATGGTTTAATCAAATGAGGGGGAGGAGGATCGGTGGCGGGCGGGAATAGGTTCATGTATAGTACATGGATTTTTGTCAAACTTACATGTGATTGCAGCACTTGCGGGGTATCCATATCCCTTGAATTCATTGTCTCCATAGAAGGTCGCATAATCACAGATTCATCTGCTCCACCTTCCATGACCTCATCGCATCCTCGCAGCACCGCCGGCGGTGTATCCATCGTAGTATATGCATGCCCGCAGATGGGTCTTCTTCATTCCCTTGAAATCATCCACTTGCCATCGATGACGATGCAACCAACGCCACCATCACGCCTGAGCAGGTGAAGGCGGCGGATATTTTTTGGTTTGTGGATGTCCTGATCCGATTAGTTCGGTTACAACCATCTACGCGGCAATGGACGTGTGCAACAAACGGACACACGACGTGTTAGGGGGTATTTCCTCGATACACATATGATGCACATGGTCCACACAATCGCATGTCTGGTAAACATGCAATTGTATATAAATACACTACCATATACGATTTTTACATGTTTATGCTAATCGGTATACATAAATTACACTGCAATGTTTATGTATTTATGCTATATTGTTTTAGGCAAAACCTTCTCTATCATATACTTACTCTACTATATTCAACATTATATGACAATAATTCTCTTTTTTATATATTACACAAAATGCACAACTTACGCTATGACATTTCATACAATAAATGATATGTTATGCGACAAAGCTTGCACTACCTAAATCTATGCCACGGTTACCATAATTACATGTATACCATTGCCCCGATCGTGCACATTTATAGCTAATCGATCCCACCGATCATGCACAGTAATACCTTTTAGAACCGACCATACCTATCAGGGCGGTTCGTACGCATGTTGACCTGCACACGTGGCCGTCTATGTGGGATCGACGTCCAATAATGCATCGTGTCGCGCGGTCGCATGGCCAAGCCAGTGAGACCGGATGCATAAACCGAGTTGGTGACTAGTTTGGGCTTCCTACACCGCGCGGAAAGCCCAGTGCTTCCAATATATCAACCCTATATATAGTTTATATATTAGAGAGAGAATCTTCTCAATGGACCGTTGGCTATTGGTTATGATGATTGTTAATCTATGTACTGTCAAGATCTTGTTGTAACATATGACATCAATCAGCAGGTCATTAGTTGTGTGGAGGGTCCTAATTGGATTTCTATGAGCCTTTTTAAAGTGCGCAACAGGAACACGAATGCAGCAATAATGAGTGGCATGCATGCAATGCAATGCAATTAATAGATACCAAACCCACAGGCACAATAGTGGCTAATTATCATGATCCACGCGCATACTACATGAAAATTACATAGTATACAGCTCGTGTGTAACGAGTCCGAACGATTTGGCTGCAGAGATCTACAAGTAATTGCATATCTTCTGAAAGACCAATCCTAACAACTGTTAACTGGAAAATGTGCACCCGCATCATTCGAAGACATAAGAACCTTAATTATGTGTAATCAGCAGCTCCACAATCCCACATGGATAGGCCGACGACAACAACTAATATGCAATCAAGCCTCATGTGCAAACGTGCAAGCGAGTCTCTTGGTCCATTAGATTATGATCTAACTGTAGATATAATTGTAGTTTGTTAGTAGTTTTTCTATAAATCTACATGAGCTGGTGATAGAATTGTTTAAGTGTTAAATATGATACATAGTTTGATCACAATCTAATTGACCAATAACTCGCTTGCACACTTGCACATAAGATCTAATTGCATATTAGTTGTTGTCTAGGCCGACAGACAATGGAGTTAAGTGGCACACAGTAGCAGACCATCCGTGAGGTGGCTCGTCGTGAAGTATTAGAAAATAAATTATATTAAAGTGAAACACTATAATTTTTTAATAGAATTTTCTGTATAATGAGAATCATATCTGTTCTTAAAAGTTCCTAGCTGTGTTGCCATAAAAACTTACAATTTTCGGCGGCTAGAGGAGTTGAAGATAAACCTTTTCCGTTAAAATTAACTTATTTTCGTTTAAATCAAAGACAACTTCCTTGGCATCTAGAGAACTTAGTACCAACCTACTAAATCTTTTTTCACTTAGCACTCTCTAAGCAATCCTATTGGCAACTCTAGCAACTAGAACAAGATTTACAACAGATACAACTGAATGAGCAGGCGACACTTGGGTGTCGTTTGGTTCACATAATGGTAACGTAATAGGTAATCGATTACGTTAAATCATGTTTGTTTAAGTCTAAAAGAAACAGGTGACGTCTAAGAGAGGGGGTGAATTAGGACTTCTAAAACTTTCTCTAAACTAGGCCACAAATAAATCCCTAGAGCAAAACCTATGCAATTAATCAAACTAGAATGTGCAAACTAGGTTTTATCTAAGTGTTTGCTATCTCTACCGCAATGGCTAAGTTTCAATCTACAACAATATAAGTATAAAGACAAGATTGAAACTTAAATGCTTGATATAAATGTGGAAGCTAAAGAGCGAGGTAGAGATGCAAACTCTCATAGATGACGCTGGTATTTTTATCGAGGTATCCAGAACCACGCAAGGTCCCGACTAATCCTCGTTGGTGGCCCTACGCAAAGGGAACCCACACGAGGGCCAAGCACCTCGGTCGAGTAACTCCATAGAGAGCCGCAGGCCTTCTCCACATACAAGTGGTGCCCCGCTTCCGGCTCCTCTCGGACGCTTCCCGTCGTCTCCACTATCGAACTTCCGGTCGAAATGCCGCGGGCCTCGTTCCCTCCGGTACACGGTGGCGGCCGTGACACAAATGCGGTTGTCACGGTCTACCAAGACTCTCGCCCCACTCGGTACAATTACAATGGCTCGCACAAGAGCCGAGGGGTTGTGTGGTTTTTCTAAACTCGCTCAACTAACTAGGATTTACCTAGAGCAAGCGCTAAAGCGGTCTAACTAACCTAAGCACTTTGCAAAGTACTTATGATAATCACCGAGTGATTCTATTAAGCACTTGGGTGTATGAGCTCTTGGAAATTTTTACTATATGCCTATGTTGCTTGGGCTCCCACACCTTGGAATGGCTGGTTGGGGGTTTATTTATAGCCCCCAACACAAAACTAGCCGTTGGAGAAAAGTTGTGCTCTCTACGGCACACCGGACAGTCCGGTGGTGCACCGGACAATGTACTATTCACTGTCCGGTGCGCCTAGCCATTGGTCTAACATCGCTGGCGACTGTTGGCGCGCAAGCTTTTTGCACCGGACACTCCGGACTTCACAACGGACAGTCCAGTGGTCTTCTCTCCATAGTTCCACCCAGAACTAGTCGTTGGGCTACTGTTCCCTGGTGCACCGGACAATCCGGTGCTCCAGACCAGACAGTCCGCAGGCAACACTTCCTTTGTTTCTTGGACTTTTCTTGAAATAATCTTCTTAAAGAACCTTTGGCACACCTATTCAATAGTGCAAAATAACTCTGTGCCTAAGGTCTAATTTGTACAGTTGATTTTGATTATTGAATGTCAATCAAAATAAAATGGTTGGACCGACTCAAGAACTGTAGGTGAGAAATAGGAAAGGGATCAAGATGCCTAAGAGGGGGTGAATTAGGACTTCTGAAAACTTCGTTCTAAACTAGACCACAAATAAATACCTAGAACAAAACTTATCCAAAAATGTAAACTAGATTGTGCAAGCTAGGTTTTCACTAATTGTTGCTATCTCTACCGCAAAAGGAGTTTTGTAACCTAAGTTTCAATCCTAAATAATCTAACTAGAAAGGAGAGATTGAAACTTAAGTACTTCACATAAATGAGGAAGGTAAAGATCAAAGGTAGATATGCAAACTCCCATGGACGATGTCAGTAATTTTACCAAGGTATCTAGAACCACGCAAGGTCCCGCCTAATCCTTGTTGGTGCCCCTACACAAAGGGAAGCCCACTCAAGGGTCAAGCACCACGGACGAGTAACTCCATAGAGAGCCATGAGCCTTCTCCACGCACAAGTGGTGCTTCACTTTTAGCTCCTCTCGGACGCTCACCTCCAGCTTCACTATCGAGCTTCTGGCCAAAATGCCACGGGTCTCGTTCCCTCCGGTACATAGTGGCGACCGCACCACAAACTCGGTTGATGCAGTCTCACAAGGCTCTCGCCCCACTCAGTACAATTACAATGGCTCTTAAAAGAGCCGCGGGGTTTTGTGGATTATTTTTAAACTCACTCAACTAACTAGGGATCATCTAGAGCAAGCACAATAGCGGTCTAACTAACCTAAGCACTTCACAAAGCACCTTCGCTAATCATCGAGTGATTCTATTAAGCACTTGAGTGTTTTGACCACATGGAAATATTTATAACATGAGTTGGTATGTTGCTTCGGCTCCCACACCTTCAAATGGCCAATTGGGTGAAATATATTTAGGCCCCAACTCAATTATAGTCATTGGAGAAGAAAGGTGTGCTCTCTGTCTCACAACGGACAGTTAGGTGGTAGGCACCGAACAGTACGGTGCTCTTAGCCATTTGAGATGACCGTTGAAATTCGTCCGTTGGCCCTGGCAGCTTTCACATCAGACAGTCCGATCCTGGCACTAGACTACCCGGTGGCTCTCCTCCAAGGTACCACCAGAACAAGTCGTTGGGTGACTGTTCACTAGTGCACCAGACAGTCCGTTGGGTGGCACCAGACTGTCCAGTGAGCCATCAGATTGTCTGCTCCGTGCTGGCAGACCGTCCACGTGTGGCTGCACTTTCTTCATGTCTTGGACTTCATATGATACTTGTTGATCTTCAATAATGGTCTTCATATTGTCTTTCTTTGAGGTGTTGCATCCTCAATGCCTAATTCCAAAACATATTTGCATCATGTGAACTAAAGAACACTTGGAAGTCATTAGTCCACAAGGTTATGTTGATCATCAACCACCAAAATCCTTAATCAAAATAGATCGAGGTCCATTTTCCTTGCAATCTCCCCCTTTTTGATGATTGATGATAACACAACCAAAGCAAGCAAATATGACAAATACTTGATGAAAATATGCAATCTACTTGCTAGGATGCATGAATGTCCCCATAATGTGAGATTATGGACTTAAGCCTCCCCCTAACTCCATTATCCACTTACTTCCCATTTGGAACTGAAACCATCATAAGAAACCACTTGTAAGATCAAACTTTTAAATTTGGTGGTTTTTGGTATTTTATATACTTTGGTTTGCTTTATTCCGTAAAATTGTCCCCATTTAGAATCAAACACCGAAAGGAAGACATGATAAGCATATAGGAAGCAATTAAATACTTGCCCTCTAAAAAGAATTACCCCCCTAAAAGAAAGTTCTCCCCTGTGGAAAAGTATTCTCCCCTTTTTATGGAAGAAGATATACTCCCTCTGTTGGAGACCCTCTATTTTAGGAAAAGCACATAAATACAAGAGGAAACAAGATATGATGAAATAGGATAACTGTAAGACCCAAAATTAGTAGAATTTTTTTAATAAACAAATACAGTTATTATAGTGCTTTGGGAATTGGGGAATGGGAAAAGAAATTTTGTAATAAAGTCAACTATGGTTAGAATCAAATATGAGAAGGAGAATAAAATAGTAAGATTTAAAATAATATGGTTGATATTAACATTTGGATTTCAATTGAGGCATTTGGACAATTTGAAATTTAAAACAGGAGTATAAATTTGAGTTTGAATAATTGAATATGGAATTAGGAATAGAAAATGGGAGGAAAAAATTTCAACTAAGCCATTTATTCCTTCCCTAAATGAATAACAAGAAAATAATAAATGATAATATTGTAAACTGTAAAGGATTATATTCACATTGGAATTAATTTTGGCTCTTGGAAAACTTAAATTCATAAGGGGAGTTTGAATCTGATTTGGAAATCTGAAATTAAAATAGAAAAGAAAATGAAAAAGAAAAAAAGAAAAAGACTGAAACCCTGCTGGGCTGGAAACCTCCTTTTCGGCCCATTTCCAAACCCACCGTGCCAGCCCAATTCCACGCCGCGCTCCAGCCTCTCCCTTATTCCTCTGCCAATCGGGCCCCACATGGCAGCCTTCTCATCGCTTCTTTCCTCACTGTGCGCGGGGACCCACTTGTTGGATTCTTCCCCTTGTCGTAACCATCTCCCGCAACAGCCTCTGCGAATCCCACGCGGATCAGCCTGGGAGCCATGGTCGGTCTCTCTCGCATGCCCAGGTATAAATTCAGGACCCCTAGAACTCCCATCCCGCATCTCCGAGCTCGGCCATCCTCAAACCTTCGCTGTGACCACCCACTCCGTCGTGGCGGGTTCGAGATCTAATTCGCCAGCTGGGGCGCCCGCCATTGGTGGCGCTTGGGGCCCTGGGTTCGGTCAGTGGTGGTCACCGTGGTATGCCTGACGTATTTGTTGTGGTGTCTTGAGTTGTGGGTGACCGGGAGCACGACAATTGCTCGTCGTAACTCCATCACCGTTGCAGTCCGCAACTTCCTGTGGCCGAGCCCCCACTTCATCTTCTGACGGTGGTAAGCACCTCCATTAAGTTCCCCTCGGTTCCCTCTATGAATAGCTTCATTTGGACTAGAGGATTAGTCACCACATCATGATTTTGCGTAACCCCGGTGATGGCGCCGCCGCATGGGCTCGAGCACCGCCGTGTATGGCCATCGTCACCGGCAGGGGGGGACGATTGTCCTGGACTGTTGGATCTGGGGCCAGCAGCCCCGATTAAACCATCCCATACCCCTTCATTGGTTAGATCACGACCGTTGGTTGAGTTTGGGGCGGTCAAGATTAGATGAGGAAACCATTAAGCCTCGACCGTCCGATGCTAGTTGAACGCTTGGGATCGCACCGTGCAAACCCCTGCGCGCTTCTAATCCCGACCGTGGATCTCGGATCCAACGGCTGTGGGCCTATACCGGTTTGCGGGGCTCGAGTTATAATCTGAGCCGTTAAAACCAGATCGAGCGGCTCACGATGACGGATACCCTTTCGGCCATGGTCTTTTGCATAAGAGCCCCTCAGTATCTTCAAAATAAACCCGCCGTCTAGTGCGGCGGGAATCCTGAGTCTTATGATCTTTTGCGAGATAGCCCCTGTAGTTTCTGATATTTATGCGCCCAATCCAGAGAGTTAGAAAATCCAGTAAAAGTAATTAGAAAATGATTTTTAATGAGAAAATAAATGCTAGAAACTTGTGTAATTCATAGAAAATTCATAATAAGTCGAAATTAGTCCATTCCAGTTCCTATATTTTTATAATATTATTGTTTATCATTTTGTGTCACTGTTTTTACATGAAAGCCACATTAAAATTGATATCCTAATTAATCTTGTACAAAACACATAGAATCTTTAGAAATCCATAACTAAAAATCTATGACTCCAAAATTAATAATTCCTGTTCCTGTGATCTTATTTCAATATATAGATTATTAATATGTATTTTCCATATATGTTTGGTGTGATGTTAATTTTGCCTATACACTATTTGTTTGTATTACTACTGTCGGCGTTTCGACCCCGGGGGGTCCCTGGACCGACGAGTAAATTGTCGCTGCGTGTCCCAGCCCAGATGGGTCGGCGCGAGACGGAGACACAAGGGGGGAAAACAGTAAGGGGAAACCAGCGGCCTCGTGTTGTCCTACGCCCAGGGCAGATGCGCTTGCAGTAGGGGGTTACAAGCGTTCGCGAGGGAGAGAGAGAGGGGGGGCGTTAGGCTGCCCGTTCTCCCGCGCGGCCACCTTTTTCGTATGAGAGCCCTGGACATTCCTTTTATAGGCGTAAGGAGAGGGTCCAGGTGTACAACGGGGGTGTAGCAGTGTGCTAACGTGTCTAGTAGAGAGGAGCTAGAGCCCTATGTACGTGCCAACGTGGCTGTCGGAGAGGTGTTGGAGCCCTGTTCATGTGGCGTCGTGGCTGTCGGAGGAGCGCTTGAGCCCTGTAGAAGCACAGCTGTCAGGGCTGTCGGATCCTTGCTGACGTATCCTTGCTTTTGTAGGGGCTGAGAACCACCGTTGTCATGGAGCACGTGGAGTGCCATCATTACTTGTTTTACCGGGGCGAGCCAGATGGGACGCCGGTCTTGTTTCCCATAGCCTGGGCTAGCTAGGGGTAGGGTAATGATGGCCTCCCCTTGTGGCGTGGTCGGCCCGAGCGAGGTGGTGACTCCTCCGAGGTCGAGGCTGAGTCTGAGCCCGGGGGTCGGGCGAGGCGGAGATCGTCGTCCGGAGTAGAGGCTGAGTCCGAGCCCTGGGGTCGGGCGAGGCGGAGATCTTCATCTGGAGTAGAGGCTGAGTCTGAGCCCTCGGGTCGGGCGAGGCGGAGATCATCGTCCGAGGCGAGGCCGAGTCCGAGCCCTGGGGTCGGGTGAGGCGGAGATTCCTATGGCGCCCAAGGCTGGACTTGGTTGCTGTCAGCCTCACCCTGGCAGGTGGCACAGCAGTCGGAGCAGCGCAGGCGGCGCTGTTTTCCTGTCAGGTCAGTCAGTGGAGGGGCGAAGTGACTGCAGTCACTTTGGCCTTGTCAACTGGAAAGCGCGCGTCAGGATAAGGTGTCAGGCGATCCTTGCATTGAATGCTCCTGCGATCCGGTCGGCTGGCGAGGCGATCTGGCCAAGGTTGCTTCTCCGTGAAGCCTACCTGAGCTGGGCCTCAGGCGAGTCAAAGGTGCGCCCGTTGCTTGAGGAGACCCTCGGGCGAGGCATGAATCTGCCTCGGTCTTCCGTTCCTGCCCGAGGCTGGGCTCGGGCGTGGCGAGATCGTGTCCCTTGAGTGGACGGAGCCTTAACCGGAATTGCGCCCATCAGGCCATTGCAGCTTTGTGCTGATGGGGGTTACCACCTGAGATTAGGAGCCTTGGGGGTACCCCTAATTACGGTCCCCGATAGTAGCCCCCGAGCCTCAAAGGGAGTGTGGGTACTCGCTTAGAGGCTTTGTCGCGTTTTTTTTGCAAGGGGACCGACCATTCTCGGTTGCATTTTGTTCCGGTGGGTGCGAGCGAGCGCACCCGCCGGGTGTAGCCCCCGAGGCCTTAGAGGAGTGGTTTGACTCCTTTGAGGTCTTAATGCCTTTCGTGATGGTTCGGCCGGTCTGGTTGTTTCCTCATGCGAATTGGTCGTTGCCCGGGTGCATAGTCAGGTTCCGAGTTCTCAGGCTGGTATGTTGACGCTGTCAATGGTTTGGCCAGAGCCGGGTTTGCGAGAGTAGCCCCCGAGCCTCTGCACAGGGTGAGAGGACGGTCAAGGGCAGACTCGGCTTTTTTTCATACGCCCCTGCGTCGCCTTTCCACAAGGAGGAGGGGGGGGGGGAAGCGCCATGTTGCCCTTGGTGGGCACCGAACATGGTGTTTCCAGTGAGTTGCTAATGGGTGATCCGAGTGGACGCGCGTGCCCCGTTCGATAAGGGTCGGCTAGTGGCCCAGAGGCGCGTTCCAAAAGTACCTGCAGGTGATTTGCCGGACTCGGTCCCGTTCGATAGGGTCCGAGGGCTCAATGCCTCCCTCTGATGGGATTCCGTTACAGAATCGTTCCTGCTGGTCTCGGAAATGTCCTAGGGTACCTCGGGAGCGTAGCCCGAGCCTTGGTTATGTATCGAACGTACCCAGAGTCATCCCTCACTCTGCGTGCTCTGGGGCGACTGTCGAACCCGTCAGGGGGCCAGCCTACGAACCCCTGATCAGTAGTGGGCGCGGAGCCCGAGTGGCCTGAGGCGGCTGTCGAACCCTTCCGAGGGGCCAGCCTTCGAACCTCTGACCAGTAGTGGGCGCGGAGCCCGAGTGGCCTGAGGTAGCTGTCAAACCCTTCCGAGAGGCCAGCCTTCGAACCTCTGACCAGTAGTGGGCGCGAAGCCCGAGTGCTCTGAGGCGGCTGTCGAACCCTTCCAAGGGGCCAGCCTTCGAACCTCTGATCAGTAGGGGGGCTCGGGGCCCGCTTCCTTCGCGGAGAAGGATCCCTTTCGGAGTATCCCCTTTCCCGGTCCCTGTAGCAAGAGAGAGAAAGGGGAAGAGAAAAAGGATATGAAATTGAACGACGTGGCGCACCTTTTTTGACACGGTCATTATGGCGGAGGTAAAGCATCGCCCACTTCGCCTGCCAAAGGTGTCGCCTGTCCTGCCGCAGAGTTAATGCGACGGGACGAGTGATTCGCGGGGCAGCCGTTGTGCGGGCCGTTCGAGGAACGGAACACGGGCGCGTCGTCCTCACGCCGTGGGAGAGAGCTCTCTCGCTGTTTCAGGAGGGGACATGAGCCTGCAGACGATTTGACTGCTGCTTCCGCCCCGCCTGCCACCGCCATTACTGCTGGCCCACTTTTGGCCATGTTGACCGTCGCGCCTTCTCCCGCGGCTGACTGACCCGTGACTGGCGTGCCTGGTTGGCACTGCTGGGCCGTGCGCAGGGTTGCCTCGAGTCGCGGCACCGGTTCCGTAGTCGAGAAGGTGCGGCGCTGGCGCAAGTGGCGCTGCAGTTTTTTGCACGTAGTAACCGGCGCGCCGGTTACATGACGTGTGGGCCTGGGCCTCCATGCTGGATGCGTCGAAGTCGAAAGGGTGCGCCCCCTTGGTGCAGTTGCATGCCGCCTGCATGGCGGTCCGCCCTTTCACCCACTGGTTTCGGCAAAGACGGAGGAATGCTTGTAACCGCTGGGCGGTTACACGCTCCGCGCGCGCGGCGGTTTGGCTTCTTCTGTCCTAGGGCAGCTCGCATGACGCGTGGGGCCCAGCCCCCGTGTTGTAGGGGGAGGACCTTGAAGCGTGTTGGTGAAGACTTAGTCCGCGACAGCTTGAAGACGCAAGTGGGGAGAGTCGCCTTTAAAAAGGGATCGACCTCCTGGGTGGTAGCCATGCCTTCGCACTTTCCTCATGCGTCGCATCCTTCCGCCTTCTGAGCCCTCGGATGGGGAGCACCCGCGTTGTCTTCGTCTTGTTGTGGAAGGAGCGCAACCTTGTGGAGGTTGGTACCTTTCAGCCATCGCTCGGCTTCAAGGATTTTCG
This sequence comes from Zea luxurians, assembly GCA_029449295.1. Classification (NCBI taxonomy): domain Eukaryota; kingdom Viridiplantae; phylum Streptophyta; class Magnoliopsida; order Poales; family Poaceae; genus Zea; species Zea luxurians. The sequence continues at coordinate 231,843 of JAOPSE010000913.1, forward strand.
TCAGGCAACCCGGCCGCCTTCCCCCACCAATGGGCAATTTGGTGGAGAGAAGCGAGCTGGGCTGCGGCCTCTGCCCCGCCCTCAGCTTCAAGGATTTTTGTCATCCGAGCTAAGGCGGAGGCCGAGCTGAGCCGGAGCCCTACCTTGGCGTGGACTGGCGTCCCGCTTCTCCCTCCAGCTTCTGGGGTGGAAACCATCCTCCAGCTCTACGGAGGAGGCGTCCTCCAGCCATGCATGGGGTGGCGAACTACTGCTGCCCGGCCAGGGTGCAGCACTCCGTCCTCTGTCCGGGCGACGGTGGCCAGCCGCACCGGGGGGGTCTCACAACACGTCGTACGTCGTGAGGGCGGTACTCGTGTTCTGGGATGGTCCCATTCTCGTTCTCGTGGCAAGGACGGGAGCGAGGACCTGCTGGTGCAATTTGGGGCAGCCGGCGCCCATTGGTGCGGTGTTGACAGGCAGGTGGATGCCGCCGTCGGTGTTGAGGTGGTGGCAGCAGCAGGAGAAGTCCTCGTCGCCGACGGGGTCGTCGGCGCCATCTGCGCTCCAGGCCTCCAGCTCTGTGGCCTTGATAGCTTGTCCTCGCCCCTCGAGTGGAGATGTGGGCGAGGACCTTTGTCGCAGCAGTGTTTGCCCTGAGGTCATAGCTGCTGCTGTTTGGCTGCCCAGAGCGGAGGTCGTTGTTGCTGTTGTCGGAGTGGGCGGCGGTGAGCCGCTTGGAGTTCGTCGTCCCACGGGCCTCCTGGTATGGAGTTTGTTCGCACCCGCGGGAACGGAACCGGAGTCCCGTTTGTAATGGCACCTTGAGTGCTGGCGTATGTTCATTGCGGCTGTCGGGGCCTGAACATTTGTGTTATTTGGGCGTAAAGCCGTGTTTCTTCTCCATTTCGCGCACTAGAACTCGCCTGTCGGCTAGCTGGACCGCTTAACCAAGCGTGAGTTGCCTTGTGCGGAAGGTGACGAGTGAGGTATCCGTATCCCGGAGGCGTAGGAGTCCCTTGGCTCGGTCGGCCTTGCTGCTCGAGGCTTCTCTTGCTTAGTGAAGAAACCCTCGGCCGCTCTGCGATGAGCCGAAGCCGGAGGCAGCAGTGTCAGCATGGACAGAGGCGGAGTTGGCTGGAGAAGAAACTTCGTCGGCCTAGGAGTAGGGGACTTCCCAGGCCGACGAGGCGTCGTAGTGGCGGCTGGGACCTGGCCCGGTCGTCCGCTGGCGGGACCAACCCTGGAGTCGGGCTGCCGAGGCCATGAGCCGGGCTGGTGTCCTCGGGTGACAACTGGCTGAGGCTACGGAGTGGCCAGTCCGGCCGTCTGCTTGGGCCGGGTTCCTGGAGGAGACCCTGGCGGCGATGGCCCAGGCGCGGTGCTGACAGCTTCCTTTGAGGTGGATATCCTCCGACCACGTTGCTGTCCGAGGTCGGGTCGGATTCCGCCGAAGGTGGAGTCGATGCCGAGGGTGCTGCTGCTCCCCCTGCTGACGTCTGAACCTACAGGAACAGTTTGTCTGTAGTGTGCGTATGTTTTTTGCGGCCGCCGAGGCCAAAACATACCATCGTCGTGTTGTAAAGTTGCGTTTCTTTTCCCCTTGTTTCGAGTATCAGGACTTGTTCGTCGGTAACAGAATCGTTTATCCTAGCGTGAGTTACTTATCGCAGAAGGTGATGAGTGAGGTATCCATATCCCGGAGGCATAGGAGTCCCTCGGCTTGGTCGGCCTTGCCTGCTTACGTGTACTCTTACTCGTTCATAAGATTCTGTTATCGATATAGTCGAGATGGCACGAAAAATCGTTTCGGCAGAAAAAGTTTTCGAGCGTTAAGACTTGTTCGGTCAGCGGAATCCCTTATCCGAGCGTGAGTTACTTATCGCAGAAGGTGATGAGTGAGGTATCCGTATCCCAGAGGCGTAGGAGTCCCTCGGCTCAGTCGGCCTTGCCTGCTTACGTGTACTCCGTCGTTTTCAGGACTCCACTATCGAAGTAGTCGAAAAGCACGAAAGATGTTCTAGCAGAAAGACTTTTTCTGAGGAAAATTTTGACGCAGAGGGGGTGCCCCCTTCTAGCCCCCGAGGGAGGGTCGAGCTTTGCCGAGGCAAGGCTGACCCTTCCTTGAAGGTTAGACTTTGCTTGCGTATGTAAACGAGGTACATGAACGACTTGAAAACATCTTAAGGGTAGAAACGACGTAGCTGTCGGATGTTCCAAGCATTGCTGTAGACCTCGCCTTGACTGTTGGCCATCTTGTATGTTCCAGGCTTCAGAATCTTGGCGATGATGAATGGCCCTTCCCAGGGAGGCGTGAGCTTGTGGCGCCCTTAGGCGTCTTGTCGTAGCCAAAGCACCAGGTCGCCCACCTGGAGGTCTCGGGACCGAACCCCTCGGGCGTGGTAGCGTCGTAGGGACTGCTGATACCGCGCCGAGTGTAGTAAGGCCATGTCCCGAGCCTCTTCCAGCTAGTCAAGTGAGTCTTCTCTGTTTGTCTGGTTGCTTCGGGCATCGTATGCCCTCGTCCTTGGGGAGCCATGTTCTAAGTCTATGGGCAAGATAGCCTCGGCCCCATAGACTAGAAAAAACGGCGTGAAGCCCGTGGCTCGGCTTGGCGTCGTCCTCAGACTCCAGACCACCGAGGGGAGTTCCTTCATCCACCGCCTGCCGAACTTGTTGAGGTCGTTGTAGATCCTCGGCTTGAGCCCCTGTAGAATCATGTCGTTGGCACGCTCTACCTGCCCATTCGTCATGGGGTGAGCTACGGCGGCCCAGTCCACCCGGATGTGGTGGTCCTCACAGAAGTCCAGAAACTTTCTGCCAGTGAACTGGGTGCCGTTGTCGGTGATGATGGAGTTCGGGACCCCGAAGCGATGGATGATGTTGGTGAAGAACGCCACCGCCTGTTTGGACCTGATGCTGTTTAGGGGTCGGACTTCGATCCACTTGGAGAATTTGTCGATGGCGACCAGCAGGTGCGTGAAGCCCCCGGGTGCCTTCTGCAAGGGACCGACGAGGTCCAGACCCCACACAGCAAACGACTAGGTGATGGGTATTGTTTGTAGAGCCTGAGCGGGCAGGCGGGTCTGCTTTGCGTAGAATTGACACCCTTGGTAGGTGCATACAATCCTAGTGGCGTCGGCCACCACGGTTGGCCAGTAGAAACCCTGTCGGAAGGCGTTTCCCACGAGGGCCCGAGGTGTTGCGTGGTGACCGCAAGCCCTCGAGTGTATTTCTTGCAATAACTCTTGACATTCGGCGATGGATATGCATCGTTGGAGGATGCCTGAGGGGCTGTGGTGGTAGAGCTCCTTTTCGTCACCCACCAAGACGAATGACTTGGCGCGCCGCGCCAATCGCCGAGCTTCGGCTCTATCGAGGGGTAGCTCTCCTCGGTGGAGATATTGCAGGTATGGGGTCTGCCAGTTTCGATTAGGTGTGACTCCATTCCACTCTTCCTCGACGCACAGTGCCTCACCCCCGAGGGCCGAGGGTGCCTCGGGCGGGGCCGAGGCTGCCTCGGGCTGGGCCGAGGGTGCCTCGGGCTGGGCTGAGGGCGCCTCGGGCAGAGTTGAGGCCTTCTCGGGCTCGGGCGTGTCGTTGGTCTTGACGGAGGGTTGATGTAGGTCTCAGGAGAAGACGTCCGGAGGAACCGTTGTCCGCCCCGAGGCTATCTTAGCCAGCTCGTCCGAAGTCTCGTTGTATCGTCGAGCGACGTGGTTGAGCTCGAGCCCGTAGAACTTGTCCTCCAGGCACCGAACCTCGTCGCAGTAGGCTTCTATCTTCAGGTCACGACAGTGGGAGTTCTTCATGACTTGGTCGATGACAAGCTGCGAGTCGCTGCAAGCGTCGAGGCGTTGGACCCCTAGCTCGATGGCGATGCGCAACCCGTTAACCAGAGCCTCATACTCGGCCACGTTGTTGGACGCCGGGAAATGGAGGCGCAACACGTAGCGCAGGTGCTTCCCGAGGGGTGAGATGAAGAGCAGGCCCGCGCCCGCTCCTATTTTCATCAGCGACTCGTCGAAAAACATAGTCCAGAGTTCCGGTTAGATCGGAGCTGTTGGAAGCTGGGTGTCGACCCATTCAGCCACAAAGTCCGCCAAGACTTGGGACTTGGTGGCCTTCCGAGGGGCGAACGAGATTGTCTTGCCCATGATCTCCACCGCCCACTTTGCAACCCTACCCGAGGCCTCTCGGCACTGGACGATCTCCCCCAGGGGGAAGGATGACACCACAGTCACCGGATGAGACTCGAAGTAGTGTCGCAACTTTCGCCGTGTCAGAATCACTGCGTACAGCAGCTTCTAAATTTGCGGGTAGCGGATCTTGGTCTCGGACAGTACCTCACTGATGAAGTAAACCAGCCTCTGGACGGGCAGTGCGTGCCCTTCTTCTCGTCTCTCGACCACGATCGCGGCACTGACCACCTGAGTGGTAGTAGCGACGTAGATCAAGAGGGCTTCTCTGGCAGCGGGGGGCACCAGGATGGGCGTGCTTGTAAGGAGCACCTTCAAGTTCCCGAGGGCTTCCTCGACCTCGGGGGTCCAAGTAAAGCGCTCGGTCTTCCTTAAGAGGCGATACAGGGGCAGGCCTCTTTCACCGAGGCGTGACATGAAGCGGCTCAGAGCCGCAAGGCATCCCATGACCCTCTGTACTCCTTTCAAGTCCTTGATAGGCCCCATGTTGATGATGGCCACGATTTTCTCCGGGTTGGCCTCGACGCCCCGCTTGGAGACGATGAAACCCAGGAGCATGCCTCGGGGGACTCCAAAGACACACTTCTCGGGATTGAGTTTAATGCCTTTCGCTTTGAGACACTTGAATGTCGTTTCAAGGTCAGAGAGGAGGTCGGAGGCTTTCCTCGTCTTAACTACGATGTCGTCGACGTAGGCCTCGACCGTTCGACCAATGTGCTCACCGAACACGTGGTTCATGCACCTTTGGTATGTCGCACCCGCATTCCTCAAACTGAATGGCATAGTAATGTAACAGTACATGACAAAAGGTGTGATGAAAGAAGTCGCGAGCTGGTCGGACTCTTTCATCCTGATTTGGTGATACCCTGAGTAGGCATCGAGGAACAATAGTGTTTCGCACCCAGCAGTGGAATCCACGATTTGATCGATACGAGGCAGAGGGTAGGGAACCTTCGGACATGCTTTGTTTAGACCAGTGTAGTCTACACACATCCGCCATTTCCCACCTTTCTTTTTCACAAGCACAGGGTTGGCTAGCCATTTGGGATGGAATACCTCTTTGATGAACCCTGCAGCCATTAGCTTGTGGATCTCCTCGCCTATGGCTCTGCGCTTTTCTTCGTCGAATCGGTGCAGAGGCTGCTTCACGGGTCGGCACTAGCTCGGATATCCAGTGAGTGCTCGGCGACTTCCCTCGGTATGCCAGGCATGTCCGAGGGACTCCATGCAAAAACCTCAACATTCGCGCGGAGAAAGTCGACGAGCACTGCTTCCTATTTGGGGTCGAGCTCGGAGCCGATCCGGATCTGCTTGGAGGCGTCGTTGCTGGGGTCGAGAGGGACAGACTTAATCGCCTCTGCTGGTTCAAAATTGTCGGCATGGCGCTTCGCATCTGGAACCTCCTTGGAGAGGTTTGCCATGTCGGTGATGAGGGCCTCGGATTCGGCGAGGGCCTCGGCGTACTCCACGCACTCCACGTCGCATTCGTACGCGTGTCGGTACGTGGGTCCGACGGTGATGACCCCGTTGGGGCCCGGCATCTTGAGCTTGAGGTAGGTGTAGTTGGGGGACGGCCATGAACTTGGCGTAACATGGTCTCCCCAGCACTGTGTGGTAGGTTCCTCGGAACCCGACCACCTCGAACGTGAGGGTTTCCTTTCGGAAGTTGGAGGGAGTCTCGAAGCAGACGGGCAGATTGAGTTGTCCAAGGAGTTGGACGCGCTTCCCAGGAATGATCCCATGAAAGGGCACCGCACCGGCCTGGATCGAGGACAGATCGATCTGCAGGAGCCCGAGGGTGTCGGCGTAGATGATGTTGAGGCTGCTTCCTCCGTCCATGAGGACCTTGGTAAGCCTGACGTTGCCGATGACGGGATCAACAACGAGCGGGTACTTCCCCGGGCTCGGCACACGGTCGGGGTGGTCGTCTTGGTTGAAGGTGATGGGCTTGTCGGATCAGGCTAGATAGACTGGCTCCGCCACCTTTACCGAGCAGACTTCCTGGCGCTCTTGCTTGCGGTGCCGAGCCGAGGCGTTCGCCACCCACCCACCGTAGATCATGAAGCAGTCATGGACCTCGGGGAACTCCTCTGCCTTGTGAGCTTCCCTCTTGTCATTGTCAGGGGCCCTGCCACCTTCTGCCAGTGGCCCGGCCTTGTGGAAGTAGCGCCGAAGCATGACACACTGCTTAAGGGTGTGCTTGACAGGACCCTGATGGTAGGGGCACGACTCCTTGAGCATCTTGTCGAACAAGTTGGCGCCTCCGGGAGGTTTCTGAGGGTTCTTGTGCTCAGCGGCGGCGACAAGGTCTGTGTCGGCGGCGTCGTGTTTCGCTTGCAACTTCTTCTTGCCCTTCTTCCTCGTGCCGCGCTGAGCGGACGCTTTGGGGGCGTCATCCGGCTGGCGCCCCTGAGGCTGCTTGTCCTTCCGGAAGATGGCCTCGACCGCCTTCTGGCCAGAGGCGAACTTGGTGGCGATGTCCATCAGCTCGCTTGCCCTGGTGGGAGTCTTACAACCCAGCTTGCTCACCAGGTCGCAGCAAGTGGTGCCGGCGAGGAACGCGCCGATGACATCGGAGTCGGTGATATTGGGCAGCTCGGTGCGCTGCTTCGAAAATCGCCGGATGTAGTCCCGCAGGGATTCTCCTGGATGCTGGCGGCAGCTTCGGAGATCCCAAGAGTTCCCAGGGTGCACGTATGTGCCCTGGAAGTTGCCGGCGAAGGCTTTGACCTGGTCATCCCAGTTGGAGATCTGCGCAGGAGGCATATGCTCCAGCCAGGCTCGGGCGGCGTCGGAGAGGAACAGGGGGAGGTTGCGGATTATTAGGTTGTCATCGTCCGTTCCACCCAGCTGGCAGGCCAGCCGATAGTCCGCGAACCACAGTTCAGGCCTCGTCTCCCCCGAGTACTTGGTGATGGTAGTCGGGGCCCGGAACCGGGTCGGGAACGGCGCCCGTCGTATGGCCCGGCTGAAAGCTTGTGGACCGGGTGGTTCGGGCGAAGGGCTCCGATCCTCCCCACTGTCGTAGCGTCCCCCATGCCTGGGGTGGTAGCCTCGGCGCACCCTCTCGTCGAGGTGAGCTCGACGGTCGCGGCGATGGTGCTTGTTGCCGAGGCGGCCCGGGGCCGCAGGCGCTGTGTCCCGCGTGCGCCCGTTGTGGACCGAGGCTTCCCGCATGAATCGGAAAGTCGCGGCACGATGCTCCGGGGGGGGGGGGGGTATCCCTGCCTTCGGGAAGCAGAGCTTTCGGCCCGTCGGACCGCGGCATCCTCCAGGAGATTCTTGAGTTCTCCCTGGATACGCCGCCCCTCGGTAGTGGATGGTTCCGGCATCGCGCGGAGTAGCATTGCTGCTGCAGCCAGGTTCTAGCCGGCCCCACTGGAAGCTGGGGGCAGCCTTGCCCTGGCATCGTCGGCGATGCGGCACTGGACGTCCTGGGCCAGATGACACACTTCTCTGGCCGGTGCTCGGCCTGCCCGCTCCTGCTCGATGTTCTGTCGGAGCTGCACAAGTTGTCCTGCTTCCTCATCGAGCCTAGCCTGCATCTCGCGGATTTGCTCGAGCTGTGTGTCCTGACCCCCCGCAGGGACTAGGACCACGGCTAGCTCCCGAAGGATGTCAACGCGAGGCGCAGGCCTAGAGGGATCGCCGTCCTCTGGCATACCAAGGTGGTTGCCTTCATCGAGACCCTCTAGATCGACGTGGAAACATTCGTGACTTGGGCCACAGTCTTCATCGCCAAGGCTGTGGCTATCATCGGAGCAATCAGAGAGCCAGTAGTCACATGCGGTCATGAAGTCCCGCATGGCACTAGAGTTACCGAGCCCAGAGAAATCCCAACCAGAGTCAGGCTCGTCGTCTTCCTCGGAACCCGGGGGCCCGTAGGTCGAGACGGTCGTCAATCGGTCCCAGGTTGACCACATATGGTACCCCGGGAGGTTTGGATATGCCTTTATGAAAGCGTCCACCAAAGCGGGGTCGCTTGGTGGGTCGAAGCTGAATCTTAAAGGCATAGGATGGGAAAAGGACGGTACCTCTTGATCGACGGACGGTGACAAAGTCGCGTCGGGGACGGACTACACCGTTATCTCAGGTACAAGGCTAACGCCCAGCAAGTCCTTCACGAGCGTGCTGGCGTCGCCCATCGTATGCTTTGGGTTGGCGTGTTGCGGGGAAACGACGCTCGTCTTCGTCTCAAACGCGAGGTCAACGCCCGACGTGTCCCCTGCTGGGGCGCCGACATCGTCGACTCGCTCGACAGCCGACGAGGCACCACCTCCTGCTTGGCCATGATTGCCCCGCCTCCTTCCCCATCGACAGGGAAGGTGACGGGACAGCCTCGAATGCTGTTCTTCCGCCACGCGGGGAAGACGTCGTCGATTCCGCCGCCGGCGGGTGGGCTGACGGCCGCCATTGTCGTTGTCGCGCGGCGGAGGAAGGAGTATCATGTCGTAGCTGCCGTCGAGGGACATGAACTCGAGGCTCTCGAAACGGAGCTTCGTCCCGGGTTGGAGAGGTTGCTGGAGACTCCCCATCTGGAGCTTGGCGGGAAGCTGTACGCCAACACGCAGCAGGCCCCTACCGGGCGCGCCAACTATCGGCGTTTCGACCCCGGGGGGTCCTTGGACCGACGAGTAAGTTGTCGCTGCGTGTCCCAGCCCAGATGGGTCGGCGCGAGACGGAGACACAAGGGGGGAAAACAGTAAGGGGAAACCCGCGGCCTCGTGTTGTCCTGCGCCCAGGGCGGATGCGCTTGCAGTAGGGGGTTACAAGCGTTCACGAGGGAGAGAGAGAGGGGGGGCGTTAGGCTGCCCGTTCTCCCGCGCGGCCACCTTTTTCGTATGAGAGCCCTGGACCTTCCTTTTATAGGCGTAAGGAGAGGGTCCAGGTGTACAACGGGGGGTGTAGCAGTGTGCTTACGTGTCTAGCAGAGAGGAGCTAGAGCCCTATGTACATGCCGACGTGGCTGTCGGAGAGGTGTTGGAGGCCCTGTTCATGTGGCGTCGTGGCCGTCGGAGGAGCGCTTGAGCCCTGTAGAAGCACAGCTGTCGGGGCTGTCGGATCCTTGCTGACGTTTCCTTGCTTCCGTAGGGGGCTGAGAACCACCATTGTCATGGAGCACGAGGGGTGCCATCATTACTTGTTTTACCGGGGCGAGCCAGATGGGACGCCGGTCTTGTTCCCCGTAGCCTGGGCTAGCTAGGGGTAGGGTAATGATGGCCTCCCCTTGTGGCATGGTCGTCCCGAGCGAGGTGGTGACTCCTCCTAGGTCGAGGCTGAGTCCGAGCCCAGGGGTTGGGCGAGGCGGAGATCGTCGTCCGGAGTAGAGGCTGAGTCCGGGCCCTGGTGTCGGGCGAGGCGGAGATCGTCATCCAGAGTAGAGGCTGAGTCCGAGCCCTGGGGTCGGGCGAGGTGGAGATCGTCGTCTGAGGCGTGGCCGAGTCCGAGCCCTAGGGTCGGGCGAGGTGGAGATTCCTATGGCGCCCGAGGCTGGACTTGGTTGCTGTCAGCCTCACCCTGGTGGGTGGCACAGCAGTCGGAGCAGCGCAGGCGGCGCTGTTTTCCTGTCAGGTCAGTCAGTGGAGGGGCGAAGTGACTGCGGTCACTTCGGCCTTGTCGACTGGAAAGCGTGCGTTAGGATAAGGTGTCAGGCGATCCTTGCATTGAATGCTCCTGCGATCTAGTCGGCTGGCGAGGCGATCTGGCCAAGGTTGCTTCTCCGTGAAGCCTACCCGAGCTAGGCCTCGGGCGAGTCGAAGGTGCGCCCGTTGCTTGAGGAGACCCTCGGGCAAGGCGTGAATCTGCCTCGGTCTTCCGTTCCTGCCCGAGGCTGGGCTCGGGCTAGGCGAGATCGTGTCCCTTGAGTGGATGGAGCCTTAACCAGAATTGCGCCCATCAGGCCTTTGCAACTTTGTGCTGATGGGGGTTACCAGCTGAGATTAGGAGCCTTGGTGGTACCCCTAATTACGGTCCCCGACAACTACGACTAGCGTGAGGTCACGAGTCATCTGAAAAGCAAGTTGGTACCTAGAATCTCAAGTCCCAGGCAAGTTGTGCCCTTGATCACTTCTTTTTACCCAGTCTTGTTCTGATTAATCATAATGATCTGCATAGGTTAATTTTGATGGGACCCAATAGGTTACCCTAGTTTGACTAACTTTATACCTTGTTTACCACTGAATTTTTGGGTAGTACCTGCTATTGCTTTATGTGGTTTTGGGTATGGAGATACACATTGATCATGTTCATACTTTTATTATCAGTTGTTATTTACTGTTCATGTTAAGATCATTATGTTAATTGGAACATGGAGCGACCACCCAAGAAAACAGTGCTACCACAAGGGAGGAATGGGACCCCTTGGCTGATTAATTAGGAAAGCTAGTGGATGACTACCTTACCCGAAAGGGGCAAGGGCAGTAGGGGAGTGGTCAGTGTAAGGAGGTCCTTGGGTTGATTTTGCTGCGATGGTGGTCAGGCGAGGGATCCCTGCATTGGAGCTTCCTATAAACTGTAGCGGGTTTTCTGAAGCTAGTGGAACTTTATAAAGGCCTCGTAGTGTTACCCTGCCTTGCTTCCTTGGAAGAGGTGTATGGGGCCCGTACAACCCCGTGGCAGATGGGTAACATGACTTGTGGGTAAAGATGTGTAGCCTCTATAGAGTGTAAAACTGGTATATCAGCCGTGCTCACGGTCATGAGCAGCTCGGACCCTCACATGATTAATTTATGGAACTAAATTCAATTTGTCATATGCATTGCATCATAGGTGTTGTTATTACTTTTGTTCTACTACTTAATTGGGTTGGTATTTACTTATACTTAGTAATTGCTAATAAAATTTTGACCAACTTTTAAAAGCAATGCTCAGCTTCAACCATCTTCTTTGGTAAGCCTTACACTTCACATGGGCTCCCACCTTTGGCGAATTCATACACATTATTCCCCATAACTTGTTGAGCAATGAACGTTTGTGAGCTCACTCTTGCTGTCTCACACCCCCCACAGGTCAAGAACAGGTACCACAGGATGAGGCGCATGGAGGATGCCGTGACGAGTTCGTGAGAGGTCTAGGCCATCGTCTCCCAGTCAACTTTGGGTTGCTGGACCGTTGACTTCATATGATGTAATTATTTATTTATTTTGTATAGAACTCCTATTACATAGTAAAGATGTGACATTCGTTTCTATACCACTAATCATCATATGTTTAAGACTTGGTCCCAGCACACCTGGTGTTTATTTCGCGCCTGGGTTTTGGACCCCTAAAGCCTGGGTGTGACACTAACTCCCCTAAAACCATGCATAGGTAAAAGATTCATTTTAATAACTTATGCATATATGGCAACATGGGGGCATAAGATAGAAATAACACAACCTATTCAACATTTGGATAAGATACGAAAGTGATACCGATCGTGGAATGAACCACTTGGAGAATTGCTGCGGAAGCTTATTATCTTTCTCCGAGGACTCCATTTTCGTTCAATGAGACTACTACACACTTAATAAGCTTGAAAAACGGTGTTAGTCTCAAAGACTTAGATTATAGAGTAACCTCTCCCTAAAGATGTGCATACAAGTTTTGAATGTTTGTAGGAGACATGGACATTGATTTTGAGATCAAGAGGGGTAAATTATCTATAATCCGAACTTCGAACTTTGGCACATATAATTTAATATGACGCTAGAAGATATAACTTTAGAAACAAGCAATAGACTCATTTATCTAGGAATTTTAATTAAGCAATGTGTTGGGGGCCTACATTGCCAAAGGTCCTCTGATTAACTGTATTGCATGACTGCCTTAAGGACACAATAAAGGCCATGCCGAAGATCACTTGCTGATGAAGAAACAATCAGCTGACTAACACGTAGCTTCGACATAAGTAAATGTGTTTCATGAACGTTTCTTCTTATAGATCAAGCTAACCTTCGGCTGAAGCATTAAATAAAGACACTTCGTCTATGCACAAACAGCAGAAATAGTGACCAGAAGCAATGATTTTGAGCACAAGTTGAAAAGGAAATCACTAAATGATGAAGGCCGAGATCCACAGAACCAAAGATAGAGAAAATACGATAGTGACCTTGTATGATTTGTAAACAGCGTATGAAAGCTTTGATGGGCATTACTATAAATATGTATAAAGGAGGTTCATCTCCCCTATAAATAGATGAACAATACCCTGCATAAAGTACCTTTTCTAAGGGCCATAACTTCGTAGTGCTTAGCCTTCAAAGAATCTTTGTGCATCATACTGTTCAGGAGCCGAAGGTATGTTTGTAACTTTGTCCAATGTAATATGAGACATACTAAAAATGCCAAGGCAATAGAGATAAGCTCTCATGTATTATTTTATTTGTCTCTTTACATCACATTTCACTTCTGTTATGCATTCTTGTTCGAAGACCATTGTCCTTCATACTTATACTCCGAAAGAGTATTAACCTCAGGACCAAGGTCTTCATTGCTTAACACGTGTTGCCTTGATTTTCAACACCTTCAGAGGATTGAAATCAAGTATACAACAACTTCGTCTTTTGTTATACATTAAAACCTTCGCCCTCAAGATGTTACACTAAAGGTGTATTACCTTGAGGACGAAGGTTCTTGTCTTAATTTTGTGTTGCCTTGTTTTTGATGCCATGTAGCAATTGAAAACAAGTGACAACACTATGTGTTGTGCATTATTACATAATTTAAAGCATGTAGGTTTGCTCAACAAGATGAAATTAAAACCGAGCATTCCTACCATATGATGTACCTAGCATGCATGCTTAGGCAATTAAACATAAATACCACATGTAAAA